>CANXYC010427696.1:0-24038 GCA_948193065.1 Aleurites moluccanus | reverse complement strand
CTGATTAACAAATGGAACTAATTTCTAGTTTCATACTTATCACTTTAGAATTTAAATTCTGGCAATCAAAATCTGACTTCCTTCTTATAACAATCAATGACTACTCGATGAACAATTCACCGTTTAATACTAAGTATTATATTACTTGCAACACAGATAACTCTATTTAAAATTAACAAGTAAAATATTACCATACATTTCAATATCACATTTCAGATAGCCATAATTTACTTATACATTTTTCCCATAATCACAATTATCTCTAAGATACATCCGATAATTTATCTCTCTCTATTTAACTGATGCAAACCAAAAGTGTACGGTACCAAAGTCAATCAATGCATCTGTTACATCATTCTCTATTCAAGTCACCTATTTCAACATCATCAGGCCTCTGTGTCTCCTGAGTGTTAACAGCAGAAACTCTACTCTGGCCCCTACTAGCTGAAGCCTGACTACCACTGGAAGCCTGTTTTCCCCTGTTTCTGCCCTTAGATGTAGTTTCTCTACCCATATTCTAACTGGTCTATTCCACTGGTTGAGAAACTGTGACTAATGGATGCTGATCATCCCTCAAAGGACACCTGTTGGCCACACCTCAAACAAGCACTAGTCTGTCTCCAACACTCTCCTCCATGCCTCCGTCCATAATATCCATAAATTGGCATACCGGGTACTTGTACTGCTGGTCTAGATGAACTTTGTGAGTAAGTAGATGTAAACTGCACCACTGGTGGTCCCCTACTCCGCAATCTCCTCCTCTGACTACCCACAGATGATCCTTGCTCAAATCGGGGTACTGTCTCTACCTGTCTAAGATGGGAGCTGCTTTCCCCCTTCTAAGCATGTGATTCTGTACCACACTTCCTCTTCTGTTCCTTCTTGGCTTCCTCAGTCTTATACTTTTCCTCTATCTGTGTAGCCTTGTTAATTACTGTAGTCAAAGAAGGGAAATCTGTAGCTAACAAGGCATGATGAGGTATAGCACATAAACCCCTCCGAAATCTACTAATCATATCAGCCTCAGATGGTACTAAATGAGGAGCATATCTACTCAACCATATAAATTCCTCGGCATAGTCTTCTACTAATTGTTCCCCCTACTCAAGCTGCTCAAATCTGACCAAATTACGGGTCTTAACACCCTCAGTGATAAACTCCTCAATTAAACCCTGTCGGAACTCTGCCTAAGTAGGTGGATGCTCTCCATATAGCCTGATCTCTACATATCTCAAGAACCAAGTCCAGGCCTTACCCTTTAACAATAAGCCTACCAACTCCACTGATCTCAACTCAGAACAAGGTAATTTCCTCATTACCCTCTTTACTTCCTCCAAGAAATCTACCGGGTCTGTACCTCCATCCCCTCTAAACTTAGGTAAGTTTAGCTTCAGAAATCCAAACATGGATACTCCTCCCTCATCAATCTCTCTCTTGCCACCCTGTGCAGCTGGCTCCCTCTGAGCCTCTACTGGTTGCACAGGAGCCAGTGCCACTACCTCAGGTATCACTGGTAGTTGTACTACTGCAGGAGCAGGTGTTGGCTGTGCCTGCTGTCTCTCCCTCTTCAAATCAGCTAGCTCTCTCCTTAACTCCATCATACCTCTAATCATCTTTACCCTCTATGGGTCATCTCCCCTTTCTGTGTCCTCTGTAGTCCGTCGAGATTGAGATGGACCCTCTGGCATACTAATCTCCCTTACTAGGGACTCATTAGAGGTAACCCCAGCCTCCCTGATGCCTCTATCTCTGCTGTCGGACATCTCTATAATCTGTTGGGAAAATGGAATGGTCTCAGAATATAGTAAAAACTCATAATAAAGATATATTATAGACGATAATAGCAATAGACGACAAAGGAAATCCTATGCTCCATGGTATACTTAATTCTACCCCATTCTGTAACTAATCACTATTTCACTGCAATACAGTCACTATTCATCTGTTACTTAGATTTACATTCTGTAAACCTAGGGATCTGATACTACCTCTGTCATGATCCGGTTTCCCGAGTCGCGACGGTCTTAGGGCACGGGAGATGCCAACGGTGACCGGCACCCGTAGAACCTAGTATCACTCACATCATCTATCAATTCCAATATATATATATATATATATATATATATATATATATATATATATATATATATATATTATTTATTCATTACCAATCATTCTATTAACCTATCATACATTCTGAAATGGTTGTAACATCAATTATCACAATGTCATATCAACACATAATATCATCCATATAATAATACCATCATCAGATACATGTTCATTTCCTAGCTAACCCATATATACCCATGGAGCAGCTAGATAATGAATACCAAAATAAATGTTATACAAAATAGAGTATATGTATATACATCTGAAAGTCTGTAGCAGAATCCTCAGAGAAATAGAAGTCTGGATTCTGCAACTCTAATCCTCTCCTGAAAGGGGTAAATAATAAACGGGTGAGTATATATGATACTCAGTGAATTCACAAGCATCACAATAAATAATGGGTATCATATAACAAAGGTATCAATCAATGAAATATCAGTATACCGAATAAGTATCAGGGTACAATAAAGCCAAATAACATCATATAAGCTCGGTTATATATGGAAAGACAGATAATGGGACGGACTGTATAAAAAGAAATCATAAAATCTCCAAACAATCAATATCGTTGGACCATGTAGGTCACTAGTACATCCATACCAGGGTCAGTAAGTATAAGGTTGATCAGACCCTATAGCCAGTACTATAACCCCTTCCAACTAGGGTACAAATATACAATGTGCACAAGGTCGACAGTATTTCCCCACTCCCCTGTCGAATCGGAAGTTCTGCCATAACCATATCAAGGTCAATAATGAAGGATACCATAAGCAACAATGGCATCCGGATATAGTCAATCAATCAATCAGTTCGGTATTAATCAATACAATATCCACTATCAACAATGGCCATGCCATGTACAATATACAATTATCAATTAAGGGTTTGGTATTAAGGACAATTAATAAGACAAAAGTGAGGTTCGTTGATTGAAATGGTAGATATCAATTAAACAAAGTTATTCAACATCATATGGATTGATTTAGCGAGGCAAATTTAAGTATAAACCAAGAAAATCCGCAGGTAACTCAAGGGAAAAAGGGTTCGACCAACTGGGGTTTTTCCCAAATGGTATCCAATAATCAATTCAAGCAAATAAACATGTCAAATGATGCATGTAGAACTCACCTAATGCTTCCAATAGCCAATGTACTAGCCAATTTCACCAATTTCACCAAAATCCCCAATTTTTGGCTACTTTGATAACTCCAATTCTACAATCTACAATTCTACATCAAATTAATCATCAATTAGTTGTTCACTTACATCAAATTGATTAATTCTACCATCAATTAATAAAACTCATAACTAGTTTATCAAATCATATCTTATAATTTCAAATAAACCCTCAAATTTAGGGATTTCCATAAATTAGTATCAATCTAGGTAAATTAACACTAAACCCATTTATTTCAACTTAAATAACATCTAATAAATCAATTAAAACCAACAAATAGACCCTTACCTCAAATGGGTTGAAATCTATACTTCAATGCCTCTTGAAATCCCTAGCTCCTTTCCACTAGTTAAGGATGAAAAAGAGATGAACACATATAATATTTATGATTTCCACGAAATTTGATAAAGAAATCGAGAAATTTGAAGAAGAAAATGGAGAAACAGTGTTTCGGTCTTCCTTGGAGAAGAGAAGAACGACTGAGAAATAGAGAAGAAAGAAATATAAGTTAACGTGAAATAACAATCAGTTACTGCCTCTTTAAATAGGCTACTGCCTCAGTAATTTTCGCCTCGCCATTTCTGCTCCGCTATTCTAGCTCGCAATTGCCACTTCGCAAATGCTAGCTCGCCAATGCCTCTTAGCATTGTCGGCTCGCAAATGCCAGTTTGCCATTCTCAGGTCGCCAATCCCAATTCGCATCGCTGGCTTGCAAATGCCACTTCGCATCTGCCAGCTCGCTTCGCATCTACCGGCTAGCAATGCCATTTCGCATTGTTGGCCCCCCATTACCACTTCGCGTACTCGCAATATCTCTTCGCATATACCTGCTCGCATATGCCACTTCGCATTTGCCGGCTAGCAATTGCCACTTCGCATATGCCGGCTCGCATTGCCACTTCGCCACTCGCAATTGCTGGCTCGTATTCCCAGTTCGCATATGCAGGTTTGCAATCCCAGTTCGCATATGTCAGCCTGCATTTTCAGCTCACCTTTCCCTCCTCGCATTTCCAGTTCGCATTTTCCTCTTCGCATTTCCAGCTCCCCTTTTCCACTTCGCATTTTCCAGCTCGCATTTCAACTTCGCCAACTCGCACCAATATGGTTCGTGAGCGAGAAAAAGTAATCCAATTGTCCCGATTCTTTTCCCAGTTAAACTGAACACTCACACACACAGAGTTAGAAATTTCCATTTATTTATCATATGCTATTGATTACTTTCTCAGTGTTCCTAAATGATTTTCACTACTTTCTTTTTACCAAAATTACATATAAATTATGGTCATCTTTTACCCCAAAGTCAACTTCAGAATTTCTTTTGTTAACCAGACAGCTCATTTCTCGGCAGTGTTCCTGACACCGCCAATTTTCGAAAAAATTTCAAATTTATTTTTTAACTGTGTTTCTAAAATTATTCCCCATAAATTTAAGACTATTGAACTACATACTGAGAATTAATTCATGCACATGAATTAGAAATTTGTAGGGTATTACATTATCATATATATATATATATATATATATATAAAGAATACATAATTAAAGTCATAATATTATAGTGGCAATACCGTGAACATATATATATATATATGTAGCAATCATCTCATAAGAAGTAAACACATTTATGATATTCATACTTACCTCACAACAATACTATCCACTAAATCCGGTCAACACTTGCTTAATTGAATAGCCTCCTTAAATTCTTTGAACTAGCCAAACCTAACAAATCCCCAAATTTCATAAATTAGGATTTTTTAATTAATAATATATGCTGTGATTCCTTATAATTTAATCATCTTATAGTCTCTATTATTGTTTCCTAACATCAATTTAATTTATCTCTCAAAGAAAATCTGAAATTCAAAACGTACTTACTATTCATGTCATTATTCATCAAATTTCATAAATTTTGATATTTTTTTATATTAATCAAAATTAATAGTCTTAATTACTTATAATAGACTCTATATACTTATAAATAACTATTCTAATTACCAGAAATTCTTAATCTAAAGAGAAAATGAAGTTTGGAGAAAATTGCCTTATTTTTTCCAAAACTGAATTCTTGAAGATTCTTACTTGAAATGATGATCAAAGCCCTTTTAAATGAGTTAATCTAGTGATTTAATGCATTAATTTTGAGTATTAATGTATTAGAAAATGAATGGAACAAATCGGAAAGAGATAGGAGAAGAAATGAAAAAGAACGAAGAAAAGAAGAAGAAGAAGGTATCGTGAAAATGGCTACTGGATCTCTTATTAAATAGGCTACTGCCTCACTAAAGCCACTTCGCTAAACTCACCTCGCCAAAATCACTCCGGCAATGCCACTTTGCCAATGCCACGGCGGCAATCCCACTTCGCCAATTCTCCACTTCGCCAATTACCACCTCCCGAACCCACTTCGCCAATTTTCTACTTCGCCAATTGCCACCTTGCAAACCCACTTCGCCAATTCTCTACTTTGCCAATTGCCACTTTGCAAACCCACTTTGCCAACTACCGCCTCGGCAAACCCACTTCGCCAATTGCCACCTCGGCAATCCCACTTCGCCAATTGCTGCCTCGGCATTCCCACTTCGTCAATTCTCTTCTTCACGAATGCCACTTCGTGAATATCACTTCGCCAAATGCCACTTCGTAATTGCCACTTCGCAAATGCCACTTCGCCAAATTCCATTTTGGTGAACTGGAATCCTGTCTCGCTAGCTAGCACTAAAATAGTTCTTGAGCGAGATAGAGAAGTCTAAAAGCCTGATTCTTTTTCCAATTGAACTGGACACACACAGGCTACAATTTCCATGTTTACCCCTTCATCTTGATCAACCTCTCACCATCTCGCAATTGAGAACCATCTCGCACTACTCGTATCTACTGAGCTGGAAAACCTTCCTTGCTAACTCATACTAAACTAGCTCGCAAATGAGCTACAGACCTCCAAACTCCTTGATTCTTTTTTTCACTTAAAATAGATACTCAGGGGTTTAACATATCCAAAACTCAATTCAAAAAGAGATCTACATAAATTATGGTGAATTTCTAAAATTTACCCAGACTTAACTCTCCAATTATCATCCGAATAGGTTTGATTAATTCAGATCTCTCTTGTGCTATACTTATCCAATTCTTTTGAAATTTTATGGCCAATAATATAACACATAAAGGAACATTTTTTATGCCTACACTTTTGACTCATTCAGCCTCAAACATTCCCAAAAAAATAAAACATTCTCAGATTTCTGCAGAAAATGGTGAACTAGACAGGCTCTGGTCGAGAAGGCACAACTCTTCACATACACAGAATTTTACAAAACTATTTTACAGACTTACAGATAAGATATAATTCTACAATTTTTATGTTTTACACTTTTCCAAATTATTTCCTTAAAATCATAAAATCTGACTCACAAAAATCCTTCCTGCATACAGAATTCTGAAATTCTCCAACACAACAATCTATGCACAACATCTCAACAACATGAACATAAAAAAAAATGACAGGTATTACAGTCACCTGCCTAATCGGTATCGAAAACGATATTGAGATATAAGGAACCATTCGTTGGTGAACTGGTATCATGAGTGAGGTTGATACAATTGGAGAACCAACTGGCTTTAAATCAGTCATTTTGGTTCTTTGGAGCAAATTTGTGATGTATTGATTTTGACTTAGAAAGAGCCATCTATTGATGGAAGAGACAAACACGCCTTAAAAGTAGTGGAGCTTACCAAGATCTTTTATTAAGAATTTACTTGATAGGCAATGGACAATTGAGCAATCTAAGTGTCATTGTTACCCGTCATGACCAGGTCATCAATATATACAAGAAAATATATGATGGAAACTGCTGCCATATAGACAAAGAGATAAGCATATGCTATTGTATTAATAAAAACATAGTCAAGTAAAAAATTATTGCGATGCATTGTATCATACACGAGGTACTTGTTTAAGGCCATACAATGACCGCCAAAGTTTGCAAAAATGTGACAAATTACTTTCATCAATAAAACCTGAAGGTTGAATCATGTAAACCTCTTATGCTAAAAAAAAAAACAACAGGTTAGTGACCAAATTAGAAAATTCTCTAAAGTTTAGGTAGCACATATCTTCTTCGCTAACCTAGTGGCCTGAGTTAGCTTAATTTGGACACATGACACTGAGGTGTCATATCGAATCACTAAATTTTTATGACGTGTCCGTCCACATATGCTGATCCGGTAGAATTTCTAGTTAGTGACCAACTGGTGAAAAATTTATCTAACTTTAGTGATTAGTGTGTACAGAAAAAATAGTTAATGATCACATTAAAACAAACATTAAAGTTTGATAACCCCTAATATCATTTACCTAAATAAATAAATAGAAAAAAAAACTAGCTCGCCACCATATCTTAAAAAATCTCCATCGATTTATTTGAAACTTAAATTTTGCAAAAATTCAATTTAAATGAATTATCATATACTAAATTTTATGTATGTTAATAAGATAATTTAAAAATTTTAATTATTTTAATATAAAAAAGATTTCAAAGTAAATATAAATTTTATTATTTTAAAATTTTCAATTAATTAAAACTTAATTTATAATCCAGGTACACAAATATATAATTTAATATCTTAAAATTTCAATATTATTATTTAATAAATAAATAAGAAAAATAAAAGAAATTGATAATATTTTAAATAATTAATTTATGAAAATTTAAATATTTTATTGATAAAATTGAATTGAGTTAAATTTTTCCAAAAAAAATTCTAAACAAAGTTTAAGATCTGTTTTAATTGTAATAATTTTTTTTCATGTAGGATATAATTTATAAGTTGGTAAAAAAAAATTGCATAAATATACAAAATCTATCTAAATTTTGTATATTTATTGTTTACATATATATACATATAGAAAAGTGAATAATTCAATCTGATGGAATTTTTTAGTCTTTGATACAACTCAATGATCCAAAGGAAAAAAAATATGGCTTCGGCTATCATATTATGCTCATTAAGTGATTTAAAATCATGATTCCAATTAGGAACGTGTGAATATATAATTTTGCACCTCACTTCGCATACCTAAATTTTTTCAGGTTCTGAAATAAATATTTGGTCATTGGCGGAGCAACTAGCATCTATGGACTGGACCAGACTCGCGCTAGACACAGACTTTGGAGTCCTCAAAACTAAGCCAGACTCATGCTGAGCAGAAGGGCATTCAGAAACATATCTTAACGGCCTAAATTATATCCATATCAAACTTTAAAATTGCCTTAATTTGGCCCATCAGTCATTTTTCCTTTATATGAGATATCTGCAACATTTTTTTTTTCTAAATTAAGCAATTATTTTTCTGCTTTCCTAATATGTATAATAATTCTTTTCTCCCATTGAATAGTAATTCAATCCTAACTTTTTTTTTGGAAGGTATTTAGGTAGAAATAGAGTTTTGAAAATATAATTTTAAAAATATTGTTTTAAAAAAATTATCATGTTTATTTTTTAAAATTTTAAAATGACGTTTTGAATTAATTATTTAAACACTTAAAAAATCATTTAGCATTTTTTAAATTTCAAAATGCTGTTATATATTTATTTTAAATAAATCAAAATACTCTAAAAAAATTAATATTGTTAAGATAATAAATATTTCACATGGATTAAATATAAAATGTTGAATAAACATATATATATTATTAAGTTTTCTAATTTCAATAATTAGTTTTTGAAATTAACACTTTCATAATTATATATATTCTCAACATTTTTAATATGATATCAGAGTCTAATCGATCTATATACTTGGAAAAATAATTTGTGGAAAAATAATTTGTACTCCTATTTAGGACTGAGATTTCAATTCTCTTTCGTCCAGTATATGACTTTTAATTTCATCCAGTTATGGGTTCTTTAATTATTTTTTCACCCGTGTTAAGTTTTTAATTAAATCATTCAATTTTCATCATAATAGATTTATAAGTGTCAACTGAATTTAATAAAAATTATTTTGACCTAATTATCACTTAAAAAAAATTAAAATAATAAATATCTCATATAAATTAAATATTAAATATTAAATAAACATATATACAATTGAATTTTCTAATTTTAATAATTAACTTTTGAGATTATTATTTTATAATTATATATATTATCAATATTTCTAATAAATATTACAATGATCGGATCTGGTTTAATTTGAAACCCATTAATCACTCTTAATTTGATGGAAAATTTCCTCTTTAGATTAACAAGACAACCATATTCATCCGTACTTATTCAAATAAAAAACCCAAAATAACCTGAATTCACAGTAACTCAACGCCAGCCCACGCCACTGGTTCCCATCTCGATCAAAGAAACAAGATGCTTATAAATAGTTGACTTGTGCTGATGGCATCGTCTTGTTTGTATTCTCCAACTAGCTATATATAAAGAAAATACATTACTAATACAAATATATGATGACAAAGCATTGCATATATCTATTGATTTTTATCACTTTCACTAAATCATGGCAGTTGAAGATTTGACAACGACACATTCAAAGAGATATATTTAGAAAACTAATTCTCTCTCTAAAAAAATAAAATAATTAAGTTTCTGAAATTCTTTTTTCTTTTAAAAAATATATACTTAACTTAATTTAATTTTAATTTCAAAATTAACTTGATATTCGCTACGAAAATTTTTACTTATCAGAATCGGGTACATGACTTTTTTATTTTTATTAACGATTTGAACCACGCCTTTTAATACTTTTTAAGGCTCTATATCAAAATTTATAAATTTATAATTTAAAAAAATTGTAAGCATTAGTGTTTAGTTTATCCCACGAGGGTGCCCCACACTGAGCCAATGAATTATTTATTATTACTATTTATCCAAAATCACATGGTGCAATATAATAATTAAGCACCAATCTCTTCGTTTTCTCTATATGTCTTTCTTCTTATTATTATCATTATCATAAATCTTGAAGATAGTTAATTTTTTTCTTTTAATTGAAAAAGATGAGACAAGTATTTGAAGTTTTGAATGGATTAAAGCCAGCAATTCTAATGGTGGTGGTTCATATTGCATATGCTGGAGGTAATATCTTGTATAAATTGGCTGCAAATGAAGGACTGTATTTGAGGATCATTATTGCCTACCGTTGGATTTTTTCATCTGTCTTCATGGTTCCTCTAGCTCTTCTTGTTGAAAGGTTTTTTTTTTTTTTTTGATTAATTATATTTTCTAACTGCAACTTGCAATTTCAAAACTCTAAAAATAATTCTAATACCATTAAGTCAAAATTTATTAATTTTTTTTCATTTTTTCTATATATTATTTTTCTCTACCATGTAGAAACCCATTAGTTCTAATAATTTCTTTTTATTGTTTTCTATTTCTAGAAATTTACGGAACTTTTTGACATGCTTTTGAATAGGAAGAGGAGGCCAAAACTTACAAGGGTGCTGCTTTTCCAGGCTTTTCTTTGCGGGTTATTTGGGTAAGATGACTTCTACATCGAACTTATTATGACCAACTATAACAAAGAAACATTAGAGTACATAACTTGATTGGATCTTAAGTTTTAAGAGGATTGTAGAGTTTTGAGTTTAAATTCTATAATCATTCTATGTTTAGCATTCCCATTAAATTGCTTTTTTACTTTATTTAGAACATAAAAAGTTATGATTACATAATTTATAAAACATAATTAAAAAATTAAAGAAAATATCGAAATTCAATTTTAAAAAGTAATTATAAACTCCATCTCAAACTCACCCTTAGTTAATAGATAACACTCTTGCTATCTTAATAAGGTAAGAAACTTGGAGCATTGGCGTTATGATTGAAATAATTGTTGTTAAAATCAGATCGGATTAACCGGTCAAACTGAAAAATTTAGAATCAAATCAATGAATGATTTGATCAGTCCCTAAAAAATTAGTTAAAAAATTGATAAATCGGTTGAATCAGATCAATTTTTTGTTTCAAACGGGTCAAATTTTTTTTTTTTACTTTCTTACTTTTTTTTTTACTTTTTTAATATTTTTTAATTTTTAATCAAAAATAATAAATGTCAAATTATATTTATTTTCATTATATATATAATAAATGTTAAATTATATATACATATATATGTATACCAATTTTTCCAGTTTAATTGGTTTGACTCTGATCGAATCTCTGATCATTTACCTTTATCGATTCTTTAATCGATCCGGTTTTGAAAACATTGAATCCGAATTTTCTATATCATTTGATATTTCATTTTTTATTTTATATAACTCTATGAGTGTTATATTATTTTTTTTAAAATATTTTGTCAATTAATAATTTTTATTAATGATGTGATATATAAAAAAAATATATGAAATAAAAAATGTGACATAAAAGGAAATAGATAAATTATCTGAATTGGTATATTTACAATGCAATCTTAGATTTTAGTAATTGGAAATAACATTGAGTTGGAAGTAATTATGGTATAAAAGCACTCTGGCCTTTGCTTTTTGTATAGCAAACAACTTTTGAATCTTTTCAAGAATTATGAGTAGATGATGTTTATCGTCAATGTTAAAATTAGATCGGATTGGTTAGTCGAACTAAAAAAATTAAGAATCGAATTAAGAATTGGTTTGGTCAGTCCAAAAAATTATTTCCCAAAAATTAGTAAATCGATCGGTTAATCGGATCATTTTTTCTGGTTCGAGCGGATCAAATTTTTTTTTTTACTTTTTTACTTTTTTTTAATTTTTTAATTTTTAATAAAAAAATAATAAATATCAAATTATATTTATTTTCATCTTATATATAATAAATATCAAATTATATATATATATATATCAATTTTTTTTCAGTTTAATCGGTTCAACTTCAGTTGAAGTTCTGATTTTCTGATTATTTATTTTTATCAATTCTTTAACCGGTCCGATTTTAAAATCATTGATTGAAATTCATACAATTTAAAAAACAAACACTTGGATAATTACATTATAGTAAAACTTGGAAGTCTATGAAAACTTATTGATAAAGTATTCAATTCACTACACTTTATCCCACATTTTTATGGTTCTTGTAATTTCTAATAGTAGTAATTTATGTATGTATGCGAAAAGAAAGTGTGATACATGAAATGTACATGAATGATCACACACACATAACAAGGACTGTTCACAGATCGGATTGTAGAAATGATCAGTAAAAGTCTCGTTTGTGTCTTCGCCTCTGAACGCTCAAGAAAACTTGATAAGCAAAGCCATGAATAGGGACGGAGATTTTATAGGGTTGAGATTAGTCTAGATTATTCAGGCTAAAAAAAAAATTATTAATTTATAATTTTTTTTATTTAATTTATTTAATTTTAATTTTTTATACAGAATTAATAATCAGTTAACTCAAAATTAATTAAAAATATTATTAATTTATAGAAAAATTTTCACTTAATTTTTTTAAATTTATTTATTTTTAACAAGATTAATTTTTTGTTTGTCCAAAATTATTTTTCTGACTTCATCTCTTGTGATGAAGATGAAGATAAAATAAAATTTTTACTTCATTTTATTATTTAATAATTAATTTATATCTATGATCCCTAATTATCATTATTAAAATTATAATTTTTAATAGATAAAATTATTCATCCTCTAATAAATATAATTTGTGAACAGATAAATTATTATTAATATTCTTCCACAGCACCTAAATTACATCTATAAAATTCAAACCCAAATGACAAATAATTATTAATATCTTGTTTCCCCTACAAAATTCTATAATTACTATGAACATCTTTTTTCATATACTCTAACACTTGAATTATATGTAGAGGACTTGCAAGCCAGAATTTATATGTGGAAAGCATTGCCTTAACATCTGCAACATATGTTGCTGCCATGTCCAACATCCTTCCTGCCGCAACATTGATATTGGCTCTCTCATTTAGGTATATAATTTTCTATTCTTTTCTTCTTCTTTTTTAAATTGAAATTTGAAGGAAAAATAATTTTTCTTTCTTAATTAATCAATGTTTTCTTAATATTTTAAAAAAATTGTCTCAAATTATTTTCAAGTTTTCCAATCGTATTTTATGTTTTTTAATTATATTTATGTTAAATTATCCAATTTAACATACATAATTAAGATCGTTAAAATTAGTTACATAATAAACGATTGTCACATCCTCCATTTTAGGAGATATGACGGTCTTAAAGTATGGGGAAGGCATAAGGCCATCTAAACCCATAGAACCTCATTTTGCATTTATACAGAAAATTTGTCATAACTACTTTATTTTTACAATCTAATACCTAGGATCCAAAGTTCCTCTCTTCATAACCAACATTAACACAACCTACACAAATCAACACTTCTATTTTCATACTCATCCCATACTACAATGTACATGCCCCATTTGTATTTATTTTCCCCAATCCAATACTTTACACGTCATATATAGTATAAATATTGTATCTCATTAACATAGCTTCATTTTACATTGACATTACTAAATCCATTATTACATATCATGGAGCTACTATAGAATGATCCATAAATACAAATAAGGAGTCATTACATAGATAAGGAAGATTTCACTCTTGGAGGAAGAGAGAGGAAATGGAATCGTCGCTAGCTATCAGACCCTGAAAAGGATAAATCACAATGGGGTTGAGACGAATATCAGCGAATAATATATATATTCCCTCACTTGTGAGGCTAGATACTTATAAGGAATGTCATTCAATAACAAATTACAATATTCTAAGATAATAATATCAATGCTAAGAAATAAGGTTTCCAATGGAATTCAATATCCAGTTTCAATTACAATATAGTTTAATAGAAATAATCATATAATCAATAATATTAGTCACTTACAAAAAAAGACTGTGAACCAAATATTTTATATCCATGACAGTTAGCAAAATCCAATGAGCAATGGACAGAGGCTGCAGTTAAGTAGCATGTCAATAATTATAGGATTGATCAGATTGTACGTCTAGGAACTTAACCTCCTCTTAGATAGGGTCCCCAATATAATACACTGTGCATAATGCCCGATGAACAAACATCTACCCCATCGGGAGAGTAGTACTGTCAATGATCCCATATATAGGGTAAGTAAAAATGCTGTCCAATAATAAACATCAATCAATACATTTATATATATCAAGGATTCAATTAAAAATGACTACATAATCAAGAAACTTTAATAATAATATAATTTCTTAGGAAATATTCAAGAAATAATATACAGTTTAGATGAAAATAACGTAAAAACTTTATAATCAGATAGAGAGAGTGAATGACCTGTTATTATTTTATTCAAAAACTATGGTTTTCTAAAAATATAGGATTGTGGGGATAGATACATAATAATAACCAACTTCCTATTTATTTTAAATGAGCCACTAATGTTAAAATATTTTACAATTTAATCTTAAGATTTAGTATGAATTATATCTCAAGTTAAAATAAAAATAAAATATTTATGTTATTAATTAGAATACTAAAAATCAAATTAATTCTTAAATGCATTATATTATATTATATTATCAATTTAACTTTTAAATTTCTATTTTAGTAAATTGAAATTTATAAATTTAATTTATTAAACTATCAATTTGATTAGTAGAAGTTTACCAAATCCAAACATTAAAGAGCTTAAAAAAAGCAATTTAACTTTTCCTTTCATTCTAATTATAATGTATATTACTGCATATTATAATAGTAAATGCATAGATAATAAATTTAAATTTTAATCTCTCTCCTTAATGCTAAAATAAAATAATATATATTTTATTTTTAACTTAAATTACGATAAACACCAACATTTTAAATGGACATATAATTTGAAAAAAATAAAATTTAAAAATTTAAAAATATTGAGATAAATTTGATCATTAATATATATATTCAGTAAAACCTCTATAAATTAATAACGTTGGAACTAGTAAATTTTATTAATTAAAGATGTATTAATTAATTGATAAATTAATAATTTATTAATTTAAAAAGAGTATTTATAATTTAACAAATAATATTTAATCAACTAAAAAATTATTGTGTTTTAATAATTTTATAATCAATTCAATATGAGTTAAATGAATTGAAAAAAATATGTGATGAATTGAATGTGAATTAATTAAAATGGAAAAAAAATTATCAATTGAATATGAATTAAATAAATTGAATAGAAAAATATATATAAATTGAATATAAATTAAATGAAGGGAAAAAATATGTGAGTAAAATTGTTAGATTTAAGATTATTTTTATATAAATCATTTCAAAAAATCTCTTATCTATTTCATAATTACAATGACTTCTCATCTAAAATATATTTAAAAATCAACCTTGATATATAAAATGCGTAAAGTATTATGTGAATATAGTAAATAGTGTTTCACATATACTAAAAAAGAATTATAGCAATGAAATTCAAAATATCAATAATATTTTATAAGTTTTTATTGCAATTTGAGAGTTTAACCCCAAAATTTATAAATGTAATAAGAAAAATTATATATGAGTTCTAAATAAATTTAAATTTCAAGAAAAAAAAAATAACAATAGACTCATATTTTAATAAAGTATTATAGTCTATTATATATATAATATTAGTAAATTATTAGTGATAAGTTATTAATTTATAATGTAAATGAACCATGTAATTATGTATAGATTTTCAAAAAAGTATTATCTTATTAATTTATTGAAATTATTAATTTAATTCACTGGCTCAAGTCGGGACCAGAGAAAATTATTATATAATAAAGATTATTAATTTTTAGAGATTTTATTGTATATATATGTACAGGAACTTTAGGGGACCAATCATTAAATATTAAAAAATTACAAATTTTATGTAATTTTTTTTTTTTTAAATATAGCAATGATCTCCTCTAAAATTTTTTATATCACAAATGTAATTCCTTTACTTCATGTTTACTTTTACTTATATTCTCATCTTATATTTATTTGGTCCTCCATGTTTTATATTCTCGTTCAGTCTGATATATATATATATATATATATTAGGTGATTAATTACAAATTTTATGTTTAATTAGGTTGGAGAATTTGGAAGTGAAGCAAAGAATCGGGCAGGCCAAATTGATGGGAACAATAATAGGAACAGGAGGGGCAATGGTCCTAACATTTTATAAAGGTCCAAAGATCAACATTTGGTCAACAAATATTCATCTTTTCAAACACACTCAGCAGCATCACAATACCCACAATTTTTCTGGCTCTCATATTTTAGGCTCCTCCTTGGCATTGGGTTCTTGCATCTCTTATGCTTTGTGGCTGATAGTTCAGGTTTGTTTTCCCTAAACAAACACTAAAACAAAAGAAAAACAAAGCTTTGATTTTATTTCATCAAGTAAATATTTTTATTATATATTTTGATTCATGAAATGAAATAGGATTGGAATAAAATAGTTATTTCATCAAATGAAATAAATATTTCTTGTTTATTACAAAATCCACATTTTATAAGTTTAAAAAATAGTTATTATATATTTAAATTTTTAATTATAAATTTGTTATTTCATGAAGGAAAATATTTATCTATACTGGATGTATACAAAAGTCCAATAAAATAAGAACATATAGAATAAAAAAGGGTATTGATATATTTTCACTGGATAAAAAAAAAAAGAGATAAAAGAGTCATATTTACCACTAAAATATCATATCACTCATTGGTTGGGTATATGAGATAACTCCCTATACTCGGTGTAAGTAATAATTTTCCTTTTATGAAATAATTATTCTATATTCGAATTTAAACTAAAGTTGAGAATAACTATTATGTATGAAATAACTATTCTATTTTCAATTTTTCTTTTTATTTCTTACTATTCTAAGAAACAAATCCATAATCCTAATATTGGTGTATGTGGTATTAATTTTGTCATTTTTGGGGTTGCTATTCAATAATAAAAAGTTATTCTTTCTTGTAAAAAAAATTGATAACACCCTTTTTTTTTTGTATTTTCACTTATTTTTTCCTTTATTTTTTTTCCTTCTAAAAAATAACAAAGGTAATTGATAATTTTATGTAATTATTAATAATATAGTTTTCTTTAAAAATTGGATAACATATATTAAGGGCCCAAAAGGATATATGTTATATACAAAGCCGTAACATATCCATATCCTTGTTTTATGTACTTGTTTCAATGGCAGACTAGGATGAGTAAGAGATACCCATGTCATTACTCAAGCTCAGCTCTAATGTCTGTAATGGCGTCAATTCAATGTGTGATTCTATCCCTATGCATGGAAAGGAATTGGAGCCAATGGAAGTTGGGATGGAATCTTATGCTCCTTACAGTTATTTACCCGGTATGTCAGTGCTAACCTTTAACCTTCTATACAATGAGACAAACATTTGATTACTAAATTACTAATTTAATATTGCACATATCCAATTTCTACCATATAGTATCTAACAATACTTTACAAGCACTCCTGGATCGGTCTCTAGTTATATAGCTTATAGCACCTAAATTTATAGACCACAGCTAAAAAAAAAAAATAAAATAAAATAAAATCATAAGATTGTTTTTGAATATTACAAGAACAAATCAAAAACACAAGAACAGAGGAGAAGGAGGATCTCATTAAGGCCAATGCAGTAGTAAACTCCTTTAGTCACCACCACTACCAAATTAAAGCCAACATAACATATCATCACGTATTCTTCATGAATCCTTAACCTAGTTGGAAATATCAAATCTACCATTTCGAATCTTTTATCATAGAGCTCAGATGTCAATCTAATTTGGCTTTAATCCCAAAATTAATTGAAATTGACTATATAAATTGTTTATTTTCACTCTAAACGATTTTGGACGGCATCTTCTAATAATTGTAAAACCTTTAAATTATATTATGTTCCTCTCCTACAAATTAGTTTAGGTATATTTCTTACTTTCTTCCTCTCTTTTATTAAGATGTGCTCATCTTTCCCAACTGGAACCTTCCTAGGTTTATGTTTTACATGTCCAAACCATCTTAATCTCCATTCTCTCATATTTTTTTTGTAATTGATATGACTCCCACTTTATCTCTAATGCTTTCATTATATATCATATCCATTCTAGTATGACTACACATCCATCTTAGCATCCTCATCTTAGCAACACTTATCTTTGATACATGTTATCCCTTCATTGTTCAATAGTCACTTTCATATGGCATAACATGTCAAATAACCATACGATATAATTATTCTTTTAATTTATAAGAAATCTTACGATTACATAGGACTCCCATGACAAGCCTCAATTTCAACCACCCAGTTTTTATCCTATGACTAACATTCTTCTCACAGCCTCCATCTCCTTGAAGGAATGAGCCTAGATATTTAAAATGTGTACTTTGGGACAATGTCACTTCATCAATGCTTACTCCTCAGTATTCCCACTTTGGTCTTCTATAAACTTGCAATGCATGTATTCTGTCTTGATTCTACTTATCCTGAAACCCTTAGACTCCAAAATGCTCCTTAATAAATCTAATTTTCTATTAACTTCCTCCTACGTCTCATCTATCAACACAATATCAGTAACAAACATCATACACCGATAAAAGATTTTCTCTTGTATATATTTTGTTAATTCATCCATAATCAAATCAAAGAGGCAAGGGCTCACAACGGACCTTAATGCAACTCAACTGAAATTGAAAATTCTATTGAGTCTTCCCCAACTGTGCATATACTAGTAGTCATTCCTTCATACATATTCATACTTGTATGTATGTAATCAATATTCGCTTACATTCTAACACCCATCATAAAGTTTCTCTTGGGACTCTATCATGAACTTTCTCCAAGTTAATGCAAGTCTTTGCTCTTATCTTTGTATTTCTCTATCAAGCTTCTAATAAAAAAATATTATTTTCATGGTTGATCGACTTGACATGAACCTTAATTAGTTGATAGAGATAGATGTAATACCACATAAGCGATGTTTTATAACTCTTTTTCATAATTTCGAAGTATGACTTATGAACTTAATTTCCCTGCAGTTTGGGCAACTCTGAATATCTCTCTTGTTTTTAAAAATAGGTACTAAAATTCTCTTCATCCATTTATCTGACATTTTCTTTGAAGTTAAGATTTGGTTACCAAGCTACTTCGACATCATCCATACACTTCCATACTTCGTCGGTATTCCATCGGGGCTACAGACTTTCCCAACTTTCATCCTCTTTAAAGCCTTATTGACCTCTATAAATCTAATCATTCTAGTGAAAGCCATATTTTTCTCTAAAGTCATATGGTCTATCTCAACCATGTTATCGTATTTTCCATTATTGAGAAGTTCATCAAAGTAACTCCTCTACCTTTATTTAATGTCCTCGTCTTTCACCAAAATATTTTATTCTTTATCCTTGATACATCTTACTTGAATGAGATCTCGATATTTTTTTTCTTTCGTCCTTGCTAACCTGTAGATACCTTTTTCAACTTCCTTCGCTCAAAGTTTCTCATACATCTTTTCAAAGGCCCATGCTCTTACTTGGCTCACAACCTTTTTTACCTCTTTTTTTGCTTTTTTATATTACTCATAACCTCCCCATTATCATAATTTGATAGTCTTTTGTACCATTCTCTTTTACATTTCACTGTTTTTTATACTTCCTCACTCAACAGCCACATCTCCTTTGAGGGTGGGTCATGTCCTTTAGACTCTCTTAGAACTTTTCTAGCCATTTTCGTAATATTTGAAGCCTTGTCTATCCACATAGCATTGACCTTCATGTTAGAATTCAGAAGTCAAAACAAGGAAAATTCTGACACAAAACCCATCAACCTATTAATGAAGGGCAAAAACAAAATCCTTAGGGAAGACTCGTGTTACATAGCAAAAACAAAGAATGATATTAAAGAAAAATCTAACAAAACTAATAAAAATGAAAAACGGTGGGACTACCAGTAATAAAATCAATATAGTTTTTTTTTTTTAATATTGTTGCTAATTTTGAGATAGTTGTTCATGTTATTGGACTTGGTTCTATAGGGGATTTTCATTTCTGGAATGGTTGTGATCATCATCGCTTGGTGTGTGCAAAGGAGAGGACCAGTGTATGTGGCTAATTTTAACCCTCTCTCACTTCTGTTCACAGCCATTGTGGAATCTATGATACTAGACGAACAACTGCATTTAGGAAGGTATCAATTATTTATTTTTCTCCTTGCAATTATTGACTTACAATATTGGCACTGGATTCCATAATCACAAGCTGAAAGTAAGAAATAATTTTAAGTTGGATCTCTATTTGGCACTGGATTCCACAATAACAAGCTGAAAGTAAGAAATAATTTTAAGTTGGATCTCTATTCATAATCATTTTGTGCACTTTCTTACCGATGACAGCATTTTAGGAGCAACACTGATTGTGTGTGGACTATATATGGTGCTTTGGGGTAAAGGCAAGGAGAAAAATGAAATATCTCAACTAGCGCCAACAAAAGGTTCCTCCAAATCTGGTATGGTTGAGATTGTTACCGATGGTGATCAACTTGCATTAAATACTCTTACAAATGAAGACTTATTGCTAAAGGAACAACATGGCCAAAATAAATTAGGGAGTGAAACACAGGACAAAAGTACAAATCAAAAACTATGAACATGCTGGTTTATGTAATTTAAAAAGCATGAGAAATGTATAGTGAGCTATGAAGGTCTAATGATAGATAGTGCAAACTTTAGTTTAGATCTAAATCTCCAAGATTGATTGCAACTTGTAAGAATGAATCAACATAATGAAATTGCCTTGAAGGTTTAAGATATCAAGTATTTCTTCATTTCTCTTTTTATTTGAGATTTTTTTTGTATCAATTTGATTTTTGCAAGAAACAAGGAATACAAAAAAAAAAAAAACATAGAAATATGTAAGACAAACTATATTGTTGACCTCCTGGGCATAAAGAAGACACCTTAATAGGATCATAAAATAAATTTTAGAAAAGCAAGATGAAGCTCAGTTACTAGAAGATGGATCCTCCTTGTAATGATTAGTAGTTCATAACTCACATATAAGGTATAAGCAACTCTCTAGCTTCATTAATCACCAAGATCACATATCTACAACCACTCTTGTTCCGTCATATTCATCAATTAGGGAACATAATAAGAGAAAAAAAAAAATAAGATGACGAGACTCATCCTAAATATAACCAGGCCAAAAAAAAAAAAGGTATCTTTATATAGGGTAGTGAAAATTAAGATTCAACCTCGAAATTACAACAAAAATTAAACGAATGGTAATCTAAATGCAATGTTAAAAAGTTCTATAAGTTCCTACATTTTCTTAGAAATTAAATAAAGTTTAAGATTTTATAGATGCAAAATTTCTTGATTCAATAAGCTAACCTCTTGTTTGTCTTGGCTTGTTATTTTGAAGAAACCAATAGTTATTTCACATTTCCAAAATGTCCAATGTCTATAGTCAAAATTTCATGATTGCACATTATTAGGTACTGTTGAAAGAACAAAAAAATTATACATATTGTTGTTCACAATTACTATAAGCATCCTATTTGAGTGCAGAAGGAAAATCCAATTACATGCACATGTGCCCTTCAACTATCATTTGCAACAATTTGTGAACATGGACAATTTTATTATCTCTCAAGAATCATAATAACCACTTTGTGAATCGAGTAAGAATTTCGTAAGACAACAAGAAAATTGTTTATTTTCTACGATACAAAAAACAATACGCAACTTTATATATATTCAATATAGCACAATCTTGTTCAACAACCACAAAAAAATAAAAAATAAAAAATTAATCAGTATGAGTCAACAAAGTCAAAGCTGGTATCTAATCATGGCGTTAAAAGTGAATCACATATGAAATAAAAGGAATGATTTCAAATTAATATAGAGATAAATGCAATTGATATTAAAATGATTCAACATCTAGAAGCAACATATATGATTTCAACTTTAAAGTTTTATAGGATTCTAATTGTCCATCTCACAAAGCCTGTTGTTAATAAAACAACTCAAAAATGGATAATATGGATCAGTTTGCAACGAATGTATATTGCCATAGGTATCCCTCAATAGATGTCCAAGGAAAAGTGAATGAATAATAGTCCTTATAATTTGCAGAGTAAGACATCATGCAAGACAATTTCATTAGACATGGACGAATAAATTCATTGCACATATGAGTGCGGTCTAATTAATTATAATTGTTTCACAAATATGAAGAAGAATTTAAACAATATATAAATTAAATTCAATTGTTATGATTAAGGTTGTAAATCGAGCAGGCTGGATTGGACCAGAGACTATAGATAATGAGATAACTATCTACTGTTATGCAAATATATAAGATATAAAACACATGGGGTAAATATAAAAGATATTAAGTTATATATGTTATAAACCTCGCAAGATAATGCTTCCATTAAGACTTGGATAGATACTGTTGAATTATGGTTTTAGTTTGGGGCTTGGTTAGTAGATAAGTTAGTTGATCTTTGGTGGAGACATATTGAACATATAACATATCAACTTGAACTCTTCAACAAAGTGAAAATAAAGAGACAACTGTTTTTTTGACTATGGAACACAAAATTTTCACATAAATAAATTGTGTCTATGCTATCACAGTATATTACTAGTGTTTTAGATATTTTAAGTCCAAGTTCACTAAGCAAGGAATGGATTACCTCTGCTATTGTTGAAGCTACAACTCGCTATTTGACTTTTGTTGAGGAGCAAGCAATGTTGTATTGCCGTTTGAGCAGTATAAATTTGGCATGCCACAAAGATACACCATATATTATGCCCAATCGGCACCAAAAAAAGGCTATGATTATAGGTTGCTTGAATGATCGAATGAAGAGACCATGATGAATAGTGCCTTTAAGGTAACGAAGCAACCATTTGATGGCTTGCCAGTGTTGACGAGTGGGAGAGTGAATGAATTGAGCTAGTCAATTTACAGCAAAAGCTATGTCCAGTCATGTGAAGGAAATATATTGTGATATAAGGAACCATTCGCTGGTGAACTGCCATCATAAGTGATGTTGATACAATTGGGGAACCAACAAGCTTTGCATCAGTTATTTTGGTTCTTTGGAGCAAATTTGTGATGTATTGAAGTTTACTTACAAAGAGCCCTCCATTGATGGAAGAGACAAACACGCCTTAAAATTATTGGAGCTTACGAAGATCTTTTATTGAGAATTTACTTGATAGGCAGTGGACAATTGAGCAATCTAAGTGTCATTGTTACTCGTCACAACAAAGTCATCAATATAGATAAGAAAATATATGATGGAACCTGCTTCCATGTAGACAAAGAGATAAGCACATGTTGTTGTATTAATAAAATTATAGTCAAGTAAAAAATTATTGCAATGCATTGTACCATACATGAGATACTTGTTTAAGGCCGAACCATGACCGTCAAAGTTTGCAGAAATGTGACAGATTACTTTCAACAATAAAACCTGAAGGTTAAGTCATGTAAACCTCTTATGCTAAAAGCAAAAAAAAAAAAAAAAAAAAAAAAAAAAAAAAAAAAAAAAAAAAAAAAAAAATGTTATTGTGAAAATAAAAAATTAAAAAAAAATTTTGTTTTTAAAAAAATTTTTAAAAAAAAAAAAAAAAAAAATTTTTTGAAAAAAAAAAAATAAACAAAAAAAAAAAAATAAAAAATAAAAAAATTTAAAAATTTTTTTTTTTTTTTAAAACAAAAAATTTTAAATATTAAAAATT
>CANXYC010427674.1:0-27686 GCA_948193065.1 Aleurites moluccanus | reverse complement strand
TTAAATATAAAATTTAATTAATAAATTGTTATAATTTAATTTGTTATATTATCACTTTATTAAATTAATAATTATATAAATTTTAATGAATATGTAAAATATATTTATTTATGGGCAATTAGTGAAATATTATAAAATATTGAGAAATTATAATAAATTATATAAAAAAATAAAAAAAATATAAAAAGAATATTATTTTTTGGTGTAAAAAATAGTGTTAAAAATGGAGTTATGGTTGGAGATAAAATTATTATTTGATATGATATAAACTGTAAAATGGTATAAAATTGACTGTATTTTTTTGTTTATGGTTGGAGATGGCCTAACAATAACTTATAAAGTTGACGAAACTATTTTTAATATATATATTTGAAACTAAATTTGAGGAATAAAAATATATTTTCTGTGTAAAAAAAAAAAATCATATTTCATTCTATAAGTAAATTAATAAATTTAATTATTTTTAATTTTTTATATTAATTTTATTATTTTCATTTTAAAATATCTCTATTTAAAATATTCATATTATATAATTTTTAATATCCATAATAATGAAATTATTCATATTTTTAATTAAATTTATAATTTTAATATAAAAATAAAAATATAATTAATATGTGATGAAATTTATATGAATTAATAAATGATATATTTAATATTTATTTATTAAATAAATATTTAAAAATAAAATAATATTATATTTTAAGAATGATGAAAAAAAAAAAAGAAATATTTTTTTAAAGCGAAAAGAATATATAAAATTGGAAAATATTAATAATATATTAATTGTCTCCGTAAAATTAGGTTGAAAAGTGATAAATTCCCTCTGACCGAGGAAAGGAAAATCAACTCAAAACTGACACGGCATACAAAGTGCTATTAATTAATTAATTTAATTTAATATATAATAAAAGAAAAAAAAAAACACTGAAAAAGAAAATTCAATAGTAGAAAGTGAAAAAAAAAATTATATATAACATAATTATCATAGTACCGAATCGATGAATTGAATAAAAAAAAATAAGATTCGAATTAAGGATTAATTTGGTCAGTTTAAAAAAATTATTTTTTAAAAATTAATTAAAAAATCAATGAATTAATCGATTAATAAATTAAATTGAATTAATTTTTTTTTTATTCGAGCGGATCATTTTTTTTTATTTTTTTTAATTAAAAATAATAAATATTAAATTATATTTATTTTTATCATATATATATATATATATATACCTATTTTTTTATTTAATTAATTTAATTTCAATCAAACCTTTAATTATTCTTTATTTTTTTTATCAGTTCGATTATAAAAATATTGATATTTAATAATATTAATATACTCCATGTAAGATAAATTACCACGTAAATTACGGGTTATAATTACCAGGAATTTAGGACTCGTGTTGAGTTATATATATTTCGTCGGCAGCATTCATTTTATTTGATTTATATTTATTTTTGTTTTGATGAATGGGTCCCTTTATCACCAAGGTCAAGAGTCATAGGTAAATCACAGGGCCTTTTTGTACGGAGGGCCCACAATTAATTTTTTGGCCAATGACAGATTCACATGAGATTTCATGTAAATAAATTATTTTTATAGAAATCACCTTCTATTTTATGTTTTATTTTTTATTCCATTTAATTTTATATATCTCATATATTTTTTAAAATATTTTAATAATTAATATTTTTTTATTAATAATATGATACACATAAAAATATATAAAAAATAAAATGAAATATTAAATATGATAAAAAATTCATATTAAAATTACAAAACCTTCCACACAAATTACTGAGTTAATAATTAATATTAGAAGGAATTAATTTTTTTTTTTATGAAATATCACGTTTATTTTTAATGAATTGTATGCCTAGTCGAGGAAAAACACTTATTTTTGCTATGAAAAATGAATATATAGTTAATATTTGATTAATAATAAAATAAAGTGTTATTGATAAATTTTAGTCATTTCTTAGATTTAATTAGTGATATTAGAATCGTTTCATATTTCAAATATGAACCACAATTGAATTAAATTAAAAAAAAAGGTTAAAATGGACAATTAATTATACAGTTATAATTCTTAAATGTTAGGCCTATAATTAGGTAAGTATTGAAGGAGTTGGGGAGGGAGAGAAACATCAGCAACTACCAAATTATAGGGCCTATAATAACCAAAGGGGCCAACAAACAGTAGAGGAAATATATATATTTGGTTCTATCATTGTCATGAATATTTGATAAAATCACAATTTTTTTTTCTTCTAGTTAGGATTTTTTAGGTTAATTATTTGTATTTAGTAGAAAGCAAATGAAAGCAATTGAGCGCCAAATGATGAGATGAGATAAATTCTCTCCTCCTATTGTAGGGGTGGTCCCTAAATACAACTGTCCTTATACTAGTGCCATGCGGTGGTTTCTCATCTTATCAAGAACTTGGTACCCATAAAAGAAAAGATACCTCCACTGCCCTTTTTTTTTCTAGAGGTCCCTAACCCTAATAGGCTAGAAAATATCTTGTCAAGGGCTAAAGCTCCCTTTATGCTTAATATATATAAATACATAATATTTATAGAGTCCCAACAAAGCTTTAGGCCAATTTTTGACATTGACATTTCAGACGAATGCATACCATACCACAATATATACTGTAAGGAAGAGAAGGAAAACATAGAGGGAAAGAATGACTAATAACCATAACTGTTTGACTGATAGTATATTGCACTGATGCTACTCTTGTTCCTTCTGGTTAATGAAAGTTTCAGTTAAAAGAAAAAACAAAAGAAGAAAGTGCATATAGTAAAATCACTAATAATCCATTTTTTTATTTTAGTATTGGGAAGGAATCGCTAAGTTATATTTTGATGTGTAAATTACAGATAATCTTATGAGTTTGGGTTTAATATTAACTTTTATTGTCAGGATTTTAGTTAGACATTTCTATAATGGCAACCTTGCTATTTCGTAGCCTTCATACACTTAAATATAAAGAATTTAAATTAATTATAATAATTAATGAAATAGTAAAGACAGAAGTAAATACTATGTCAGAATTTTAATAAATTTAGAATTAATTCAACGGATATCTTGGCCTTAAAAGTGAATAACGTTAGAATTTATATATCATCAATTAAATTTTTCTTCTTAAATTTAAAATAATATATATATTTTTAAAGAAGTAATTTATCCTGGTAACTATTTGTCAATTTTCATATTTTCTATTGACTAGAATTTGGACCAATGGAGAGAAGCAGGTTATGTTACCATGCAGAGAAATTGAACTCAAATCACAACACAGGAGATCCACACTAGGCATCAGAATAGTTTCAGAGGTTTCCATTGAAATATTAAAGGAAAAAAAGAATGCAGCACTTGCCTTGCCCATATAATTATATCAACAGAAACAATGAAACATCCATTATTTAGGATTACCCAAATGAAATTTCATACTCTATATATATTAAAAAAAAAAAGAAAAGACAAACAATCCATTGGAACAAATAAATAACAAATGTAAAATTTATTTGTAAATGAATTCCTATATTTAGAAAGACACAACTTTAGATATGGAATTTTAATTGAATTTTATACTTTTTTGTTTAGAACAAATATATAATTAAGTTATTTTTTCTTTATTTTTTAAAATACCCTCAATATAATAAATATAATTAAAAATAAAACAACTAAAAACTAATATTTTATATTTAAAATTAAAATTTAATTTATAAATATTTAATAAAAAAGTTAGTTGTAAGAAAAATAAAATAAGAAAAAGAGTACAAATGTTAGAGAGAGAAAAGAGTAGGAAGAGAAAGAGAGAGGAGAAAAAGAAAAGACAGAGAGTGGAAGAACATGAATAACAGGAAAAAAAATAAAGATATTTTTGTCTTTAATATTATTTTATTATTTTTGTAGAATTCACTTAGAAATTTTAATTATTTTGATGAAATTTAGTTTAGTTATATTTGACACAGTAAAAATAAATTCATAAAAGTGAAATGAATATTTTTTTTAACGATATATTTGATTCAATTCTATTAACAAATTCACTCACAAATAAATTTTCATATTTAAAATATTAAATAATAAATATAAAATTCATTTTAAATAAAATAAATATTATATTTGATATAATTCTAAAATTCATTTTAATATTTCACCAAATAAAAAATTACTCATATAAATATATTATTTATTTACTTATTTTCTTTTAAAAAATTTCATATTATATCAATTAAAATACGATTATTTATAATTTAATTTAATATTTATCAATAATATTTTTTTATATACACTATTTTTTAAAAACAAAATACAATCTTGGCTATAAAATAATTAAATTTATTAAGGGATTTATACTTGTGAAATAATTTGAAAAAAAAAAAATCAATTAACTACTTTCAATCTTCTCCATTTCAAAATCTTGATTATAATATTTAGGAAAAAAATTATTAATATTTTTTTTGTTAAGAAATTATATAATATTATATTATTACAAAGGTTGATTTAAAAAAAAAATAAAAAAAAATTATGTATTTAATTAAATAAAATAAATTTAAAAAGCATAATTGTACAAATCATTATAATAAAAGAATCTAAATGGAGACCACTATATATGTATATTTTATTTATATTTGTGAGCATGCATCTATTATTATTTAAGAAAGATGAATTATTTAAAATTTTTTATTGTGATTTCATCTAAAATTATAATTCATTTAAAACCAAATCAAACTCTTAGTAAACTATAATTTTAAAAAATTAAAAAATTTAATTTTTAAAATTATGATATTAAATTATAAATATTATAAATATAATTTATTAAAAATTATTCAACCACAATTTCAAACTAATACTTAAAAATTACAAGATTTAAAGTTAAAATTTTGAGTTATAATTAAATTAAAAAATAAAAATAATTAAAATAATTAGATAATTAATTTTTTTGTCTATATTAAATGAATATAACTTCTATAGTGATTGTGATAGATAAATTATTAAACTAAATAATTAACACTACATAATAAATTTAAATTTAAAACAAATACAAAATTATGAATTTATAATAAATGAAGGGTGATATTTCAGATAAAATTTCTTAAAAATGTGAAATTTAAAATAAATTTCATAAAATTTTATAAAATTTATTTATTCTAAACATACGGTAATTTTATAAGAGTGATTCGTTAATTATTATATCTTTTATATTTATTTATGAAAAATTATATTCAATACTTCAAATTCAAATTCAAACTCAAACAAAAATTAAGAATTGTATTCTCATTTCTACCACAAGAAACAACAGCAATGTAAAAAAAAATAATGGTCGAATATTTCCTGACGTTTTGTCAATTCTCAAGTGATACCACAACCAAAGACATTCACCTAACCACAATTCATAATCGAAGTTGCCATTGAGATTTGCTTGGAATCCTATGGTTAATGTTTAGTCCAGCTTCGGCATAATGCCCCCCTCCCATGTACGAATAAAAATATCCAAAAACAAATTCACCTAGCACAATTTACACCAGTCCAACCTCAATGTGGCTAAAAATTGATTCTTGACTAATGAAACTGTAAAAGATTGCAAGATGATAAAGCATACAAGTGTCAGATCAGATTCCAGGGAAATTGTTCCTTGTTTTACCTAAACTGTACCAGAGTTTGAACCCGCAATCTTTCAACTTTAGAAAGAATTTTAACACAACTAAAACAAAAGCTGTAACAGTATAGAATCTTACTGGTGTTACTACTTTATATTTGTCTCATACAAGGGTTACCTAACAACGCACAAAGTTACACATTGAACTTGAAAGGCACCAACTGTTAGCTTTTTTGCCATTAGAGATATTAGTTTTTTTCTCATGAAATTCATAGGAAGCTGCTGGAACAGGTAATATTATATAGTATAGCAAATTGCTTTAATTAATTACTTTTTCCTAAGAATGCAGAACATGTTGGCATGCGAGAATAAAGACAAATCTAACATAATCAAGACATAGATTTGTTCTAAAAGCGTATTTATAGCACAAAAAAGAAAAGCTGAATTCCAAGTTCCAGCTCAGTTCTCCATTCTTAACTTAATAAAATACTATTAACCAAATGATTGTTGCTACGCTAAGTAGCTAATCTTGTATAATGTACATTGTTAGAAAGAATAATGCTTCAACAGAGAATCTCAAATGATTAGAACTTCTTTAATGACTATTATATTATGTCAATTATGGACTAAAAAGAAAAAAAAAAAAAAACAAAACAAAGAACCTCATGTATTTTCTATTTTGCTAATGCTGCTCTAAATTTATTGATTATGCATAATTCTAAGGAATTTGTTTTGATAAAATATTATCAAGTATGTATTCTATTTTTTTTCACCTTGACTACAAAATCATTGGCAACAGGAAGTAACAGGTCTCTCTTTGGTCACTTTCTTAAGTACCATCTTACATAAACCTAAAGCAAGGTACAAGACAAGAAAAGGCAAGAATCTGAATAATATCTTTGTAAAATCTGTGTAAGATACTTGATTCTTTTCTTCCCTACTTTTATTTTAGGAGTCATTTGCATCTGTAAAGGTGTAAAGTTTCACAAGAATAAGTAGCCTTACAACTTGCAACTTCTAAGAACTAGTAAGAAATGGTTCCAATGGGGGGTAAATAAATAAGGAAATGGTACAATAAATGAACCAGAAAAGAAGGGGAAAATGTAATGTGAAAGGTCAAAATCAAAACTAAAGAAAGAGGCATGAGATTATTAGCTAATGCTACGAATTACAGGTCCCACTATAGAGACAGACCTAGATGCAGCTAACAATGGTAGAGATTAGGGCCCTTTATTAAGATGTGGACCAACCAGAGTTTCATGGGCCACATTTCCATTAAAATTTATTCTTCAGTGTGTACAATATCTTAGGTGCAAGTAGCAGATACTATGTGGGTTCAACAACAAACAATTACTGGCCCCAAAAAATAAATATCTTGTTATATAAACCACAGGATCCTTCCCCAACCAACCAAAATTAAGAAACAAGAACTGTTGGCTCCTAGCGACTGCCCACAGTCAAAATTTAATATCTTATTGAAAATGTCATTCCTTTATGGAAGTTAATAGCCTATCTTGTGGTAAACCAAAGACTATATTTAGGTGTTAAATAAAATATGGCATGATTATATACCCTAAAATCTTCTTTATTGGGGAACCGCTGAGCAAATTCAAACTTGCAAAATTGGAGTTCTATTGAGCAAAATAAACAGTATAAAAAAAAAGACACATTTTCTTACCTTAAGAAAAGTGTACAGTAGTGGGAAAAGCTTTCTAGCGATGTGAAGTAAGCACTAAATAAATAGAAAAAAAAGGAACCAAAAAAAAAAAAGTGTCAGACTACTGAAGATAATGTGATTTCCAATATAACAAACTATTCAATCACCAATTCTACATTTAAATGCAGAGAACCTGTTAAAAAAACAACTATAGGCCAAGACCAAATTAAAACAAGCAGGCCTATCTAGTTTCAAACTGATCACTTGAATGTCAGAAATAAAGACAACTCACGGTCAGTGAAAACATGAAGTTTTGTTATATAGTTGATACTCGACTCAACTTAACTTTAATCTTAAAATTAATTGGGATCGGTTATTTGACTTTTTTGTTTCCGCTCTATACAATTTTAAGCGACAGTCTTCTGATAATTGGTAGTAACACCAAGTCAAAATTGCTAATCCTGCTACAAAAGTCACCAGATGTAGGATGATAAGACAGGAAACAGCGGATACATCGTACAAGAATTACAGAATGATAAATAGCCCAGCAACAGTAAACAGATTGCACATTAAAATGATGAAGCAGGATCATTAAAAAGTGATAAGAGCCAAGCCTACCCTCAGTATCTACATGTTATGATTATGTTAAACAATGCCACAAGGCAGATTTACTCAACAGTTCATAAAGTACAGGGCTTCCATTTGAAGACATGTATACAAGGGGCCACAACTGTTTATCATGATTCTGATGGAGTCCTAGTAAAAGTTGAACAATAAACCACAGATCAAACGCATGAGTTAAAAAATTATATAAATTCAAAGGCATCAGTGCAACTGGGCATTCATAAAAGCCAATTGTATTTTAGCTTGGAATTTACAGAAAATAAAATATTTTCTTTTTGTCTAGACATCCTTGTAGACCCTGATAATAGATGGAATAACTATATAACTTCATCTAACAGGAGAACAATTATTTATGAGCTTAACCCATTCATGAACTATTATCACGAACTGTTCAGTGAGAAAGTGCTACTGTTCTTGTTATCATAACTTCATCTTCCTTTCACTATTGGCATGAGAGGTTTAGTATCCGACAGTACAGTACCAAAAACTCATTCATTAGTGAGTTAAGATCCATGGTGGGTAAACATCAACCTGAGTTCAACAAGATAAATGTATATAGTGATGAAACAGTTTTACAGTTTATGCTTTCTTGCGATATCAAAATTCAAAAGATTTTCTGTCATGTTATAGAGAATTATTAGAATTCCTGAACAAGGTGGAAAATGAATGCATTCAAGAAGAACAATTGAAAGTCAAATACACGAGTTATCAGAGAAGCAGGACCACAAAAATTAGATTGTTCGTATTAACTATTGACAGAAAGGCTACTGTAAAGAAATTCAAATCTTGAAAGACTCTCAAACTTAATCAGTGAGGAGGTGTAGCAAGGTGCCTCTAATGAAAGGTGCTCTCACTGAGGCATCAAGTTCTGCAGGTAAGGTAAGAGATGCTTCATAAGCGTCTTGTTGAACATGAGAGTTCTGACTCACAAATTTACACGATGACCCTCAATCTGAGAAACACTCAAATCACTTGTAAAGATGCATTTTAGTTATGTCAATTTTAGAGCAAAAAAGATTGTTATTTTTTCCTCTCCCTTCTTTCTGTTCCTTTAAAATTATTTACAAAATACTGTTTCCCACGCCAATCATTCAAAGGGTGCATTCACTGGTAAATACCAATCCAAAACAAGTAAAATGTTATTGCTTTTTCACGACAGCACGGAGATAAAATTCTCTTATCATCTTCAAGTTGCTTGCTATTTCTTTCCCACTCAGTTCCCATGGACAACCAAAAGGAATGAAAAATTTTATAGGAACAAATAGTTGAATAGTTTTTAGCAAGACCAACATGTAGCATTAGATAAAGGAAATAATTTTTCATAATTATCGAAACCAGCAATGGCACCAAAGCTGACACTCATATACCAACAAAAAGAAAATCCTTACATCATAACTTGGGAGACAGTAAAAGTAAAATATAAACTAGAAGCATAAAAGAAAACCATGATTGTTAAAACCGGATCGGACTGAGAAAAATCGGAACCAAACCAAAAATTGATCTGGTCAGCCTCCAAAAATCCGTCCCTCAAAAATCGGTTAAAAAACCGATGAACCAGCTGGTTAACCAGTAAATCGGTTGAACCGGACTGATTTTTCAGTTCGAGCGGGTCATAATTTTTTTTTTTTATTTTTGATCAAAAATATTAAATGTAAAATTATATTTATTTTCATCATATATATAATAAATGTCAAACTATATATACATATATATGTATACCAGTTTTTTCCGGTTTAACTGGTTCAACCCCGATCGAACCTCTGACCTTCTCCCTTCACCGGTTTTTTAACTGGTCCGATTTTAAAAATATTGAAGAAAACCCATTTGGCTATGTGCTTAATGAATAATTGAAAAAGTAGGACCACTGTTGAGAAGACTAAAGAATCATAATGACATTGAAAATAGAGGAAGCATAGTTTTTCATATAGAACTAGTTTAGAACCAAAAGTGATTAACTCAGCGCTTACTACTGTCTTTAAGTTGAACTTCCCTATTTGCATGGCACTCTTGTTCAAACTCATTACCATAATGAAGTACAACACCATTTGCAAAGTCAGGATCACACTCGATAGCTCTTTTATAGCGTGTCACCATTTCCCTGAAACTCCTGGAATCTAATTATATGTCTAACAACATATCCTCCTGAGCAACCTATGTAGAGAGATTAACCCAGTTATAAATCAACTTGGGACTGCATCTGGATAATAATAGCATCACCAAAAAGAACTGGATAAATGCCTCTCACATAAAACAGACAAAACCAACTCTACGCAATACTATGCCAATCAGCCATCCTACAAAGCTTAAATTGATAACTTCCCAAATATGAGGCAATGCAATTTTAAGAGGCCAACATACAACCCCCAGTCCATTGGTCAAGTCCTATGCAAGAGAAAATTGTAATCTCCTCGTACTTCAAAACTTTAAAAAGCTTCTGCACTTATGGGTGAGTGAGAAGTGGAAAAAAGAAAAAAGAAAAAAAGAATGCATCATCATAAACTACTACTGCACAGTATAGGATGCAAATCGTGCATACAGCATCTGGCATTGTAACAGTCATCATATCATGATGGCTAAGACATTCAATTCTCAGTATGACATCAGACCTCTAAAATTCAATAAAATATATCACTAGTCATTGCAAAGATATTTTCAGTTGCCATCAGTCTCAAGAGAAGATTAAAAGTTTCCTTCATCCAGAAAGCATGGGCAAATATCTCCCAGTCCATTGGACTAATCCTATACAAGTGAAAATTGGAATCTCCTAATACTTTCAGAACTTATAAAAAGTTTCTGCACTTAAAGGCAAGTGAGAAGTGAAAAAAAAAAATCACAAACTACCACTTTACGATATAAACTACTACTTCACGATATAGGATGCAAATCAAGCATACAACATCCAACATTAGACTAATATCACTATAAGCATCATATAAGTCGTCATATTATGATAGCTATGTTATTCAATTCTCAACATGATATCAGACATCTAATATTCAATAAAAAAAATCAAAATATCAGTAATTATATATATATTTTCAGTTGCCATCTGTCTTTAAGAGAAGATTATTTATGTTTAGCTGCAGAAAAAATGTCTATTTTTTCAGAAAATGATTACGAGAAAATTGGAAAATTGAGTTTATTCTTTGGTTGCAAAAATTTTCCAAATGGAAAATTAGAAATCATATTTCCAAAATATATACAGATCAATTTTGTGATGCATCAAAACTAAAACTAGCACAGGGGCCCTGTTTGGTTCCTTTTTCTTTTTTTTTTGTTCTCGAAACGACATTTCTGAAATGAACCATAATGTATCTGTTTCTACACTAATTTTATCCTTTTTTCAAAAGTATATCTAACTGCCCCTCTGATAACAATTCTTGGAAACAGGAAGATAAATATCCTGAATGACCATTATCATCAGGTAAATTGGTCAAGTTTATAATAGCAGACAATATAAATCTACCAATGTATAATACATATACATGCATTTTTATCCTCTCTCTCACCTGGCTCAGTTGGTGGGAGAGAGAATTGGAAATAAAAAAAAAAAAATTATCACAGAAATAAAGAGGATGCCTACAAAATGGATTGCTCTGGTATGTGGAAAAAAAAAAACCAGGAATGCATATTGTCCATGTCTAGAAATGTGGTATGCAGGGGGGTAGGTTCCTTTGACATTGCTTAGTGTGAACAGAATAGATTACTGGATAGCATATGTAATGAGACACAAAGATATCATATACAGGATTGAAATAAGAGTAACTACAAGGATTTCTGATCTCCTACAAATACAATAATTAGTTTCATTTTTTTTTTTTAAATTTCAAATGCTATTAAAAGAAAATAATCCAAATCCCCAATATTTGCAGCATAATAATGATAACAATAACATCATTTGAGATTTGTGTGATTGAGATTGTTTGATTCTCAACCATAGTTGTTTGCATTTTGGAATGCTAGTTTTAATGTTCCATATTGTTTATGACCCATAATCCGGAATGCACATTGCAGGGGGCGTAGCAATTTCTGGTGATACAGAGCAAAACGTAAACCAACCAAAAAAAATAAAAGGAAGAAGAAGAAGAAGAAAATTGGAGAATAAAATTACTGATTCCCAAACAGAGCAGAGGATATCAAATCAGATGGGAAAAATGAAAAAGAATAAAGTAAATACTAGTTTCAATACATTTTATGGGGATCCCTTGAGCACATAGAATAAATGGGTTTACCTATCATGGTGCTCCTGAGAAATTGAAGACAGAACTTGACTAGCGCATTCTATGTGTCCGTGCATTACAAGAGTTTTGAACTCAATCAAGCTAACAAGGTACACCCACAGCACTGCATATACAACTCGTATAATAAGTCACCTAAATAATCACATAAACATAAAGAAAAAAAAAAACTGTATAAATTTAATAATGAAATCACACTAACCAATTAAAAAAAGCTGGAAGTTTATGGTCCTTGTTCCTCACCACCAACCCAATAGTTGAGTCACCAAGAAAACTTATTGTAAATAAAACAATCCCCAACCCATATTCCTGTTCGGACTTGCTCATTTATTTCATGGAGGACTTCAAAAGCAATCTCAACACCTAGTTTATCAACAGGCATTGCACTGTCAAAATACAATGACACTGCCTCCCGCTAGAACATACACAATATTAATAAAAATACTATGTGTATCTTTACTCCAACTTCCACAAAGTTACTATTTAACTAAAAGCTAATGCAATTTTCCCATAGAAATTGGATAAGACAACTCCAAAACAGCAACAATCTTACATTGTATTTTAGGATGTAGAATGATAAATCACTAGCAATTGCAACTAAATCACCACTCTCAGCCCAGTAAACATTATGCAAGGCAAAATTGACACCATACGACTATATCGAAGTCTGAAAAATAACTTTCCAGTGATGTTAATCCATACACTGACAATGACACCTTTGCTGAATCAGGCTGCACTATTCCCAGTCATAGAAACAGAAAAAGTCATTTGAGCAGATTGATAGCAAGCTCCCTCCATATAGTTCAGCAGAAAATGTTGGGCGGATATTCTTCTTTTCCTGAAGAACACCATCTTTAGTTAATGCGATCTAATTTCATTAGGAAATAATACATTCTGAAGAAGAATAACAAGGGCAGTCTACAATATGACAAAATAAAGAAGTATAACAAGGCAGTCTACCATATGACAAAATATGGGAAAGTTTAGCAAGTGTTTCTTCAATCAGAAAGTAGTTATACTTTGATGCTGGATAAAAAAAATGCACTATCAGTCTAAATCTAGTAAAAGGAATGCCATATTCCCAAATCTTGTATAGAAATTTCAGATTTCTGTCTAAAGTCCTGTTGAGATTTCTCAATTCCAAAGCTAACATAATCAAATTGTACTTTCTTAAATGATATTCAAAGGAGAGCTTGCAAGATTATATCACAATAAACCAGATGGCAATGCATCTTAAATGAGTGAAGTATCATTGCAAGTTGCAGAAGCATGTTATGAATAAGTTTTACAGTCCAAAAGGATCAAAACCTGGAATGTTTTGCTAAAATCTTAATCCTTGCTGATTTTCCCCTAACAGCACATTCCCCATCAAATAACCAAACTCCAATGCTGAGCCAAATGATTTATACCTCCAAGCCAAAGCTGTATAAATAATATACTCGCCATCACCAGAAACAACAACCAACCTTCGTTAGCGCTGTGTTTCAAACTCTGAAATCAAGCACAAAGGAAAATTCATTCATAATTGTGTCAAAACAAATAACAGAAACTGGGAAACCTAAAAAAGGGCAGTCTTTTCAGTATCTAGATTACTGATATTCTCCAGGCATATTAGAAAGAAAAATTAAGATATATAATATAAGCTTCAATATGAGCACAAGAGGCAAAGATCTATAGCCTACTCAATACTTTGAATCAGAAATGTAAAAAAAAAATAAATTGATAGCATTTATTTGATATCAGAATTGAAAGAAGAAGACTGAAAGGTCCATTTTTGTGATAGGAAAATTGATTTGTAAAACAAATTGAAGAAACAGATACATAGAATATGAAGAAAAATTAACCTGATATCAAATCTCAGAGGCTGCAAAATCACCAAATAAACACTCAAAGAAAATAATATAGAGTTTCAAGTCCCTAGAAAATTCTAATTCAAGCATTCAAAAACCAGAACTGTATGATTTCCAGAATCCAAAAAAAAAAGGAAATGATAAAAAACACATAAGAAAATAGAATTCCAAATTCCTAACGCAAAATTGTTCTCTTGTTTTGTTTACTCAAAACAATAACATCATTAAAATTGTGAAACACAAAATTCCTCTACCGTTTTCTTCCATTTTCTCGGAAAACAAACAAAGAAGAAGAGTGCGAGTTCGAACTATACTTAAACTTGCCATTTTTAAATAATCTTTGAAGGAAAAGGAACAGGAAGAGGAACTTGATCAAATATGGCTAATTGGAATAGCGAAGACCAGCGCGAAAATGGAGAATTGAGGAATGGAAAGAGATGAAACCAACGGTTGATTTGTCTGTTTAGCGCGCTCAATCACGACGAAGAACAGGGCGACAGAGTGAGAGAGTGAATATGAGCATTGGACCCAGACGATGGGTTTTGATAGGCCCAACTAGATTTTCTATATGGGTAGCCCGATTGGCTGGTTAGCTAATTTGGACAAGGACCCATATTTATTTGGTTTACTGTACAAACTTGTTAAAGAAAAAATATAATTATAAAACAGTGATTTTATAGTTATATTTTATTATAATTATTACTATTTAAATAATAGGTCAAAATTATTACTTTTCACTTATTATTTTATTTTTAAATTATCTGAATTTTTAATTTTTAAACAATACTTCACAACACTTTCTTTAAAAAAATCATAATTTAATTTATCTATTTTTTATCTAATATATTTTTGAAAATATTAAAATGTGTCATTTTTTAAAATTTTATTGCTAAACTTATTGAATGATTATTGACATTAGGAAAATATTACTGGATAATTTAATATGACATTCATTATAAATTTAATTGATTAAAAAAAAATAGTGGATAAAATTTAGAATATCAATATAGTCTTGTTAGATCATAATAGATACATAGATGACCTAATTTTATTTAATATTATTATTTGGTATAAGATATAATTTTGACTATAATATTTAATTTTAAAAATACATCGATATTTGATATTTTTTGAAATATAATTTTGATCATAATGTTATTGAAACTTTTAATTCCATCCATTTTCTTCGTTAGTTTCCATCTATATATTTCATATGGATTAAAAAATAATTAATAAATTATAACTAAGTCTTTAAAATTTTATTTAATTATAAAAATAATTTTTTTAAATTAAAAACACAAAAAAATTAATAATTAAATAAAAATTAATTATTTTATATAAAAATTAAAATTAAAATTATTTTTAATTAATATTATTTATTTTACTATATTTTAATTTAAAATTAATATAAATTAGTTTTTATTTAATTAAAATAATTAATTTTTAAAATTAAATTATTTTGTTATTTTTTGTATATTTGATTAAATAAAATAATTTTTTGAATATTTAATAAAATAAAATAATTTTATTTTAATATAAAAATATATATTTTTAATCAAATATACAAAAAATAACAAAATAAATTAAATAAAAAATAATTATTTTAATTAAATAAAAATAATTTTATTTATTTAATTTTAAATTAAAATATATAATACATATATAAATAAATAATATATGAATATTATACATAAAAATATTCATATATATTTTTAAATATTTTAATTTTAATTAAATAAAAAAATTAAGAAAATATATTAAAAAAAAAGAAAGAAGATAACTATATTTTAGGGATAATAATATTTTAAAAAAAATGTGAAGTTGGTTCTTATATTTTAATTATGTCAATAAACTTGATCATTCCTTATACTTTTTTTATTTTATTTTTTCATTAAATTTTAGTAAAATGACTAAAAATATCTCATATATATATATAAAATAAGAGAAAAATATATATTATTAATTATTTTAATTTTAATTAAATAAATAATAATTTTTAATTAAATATATAAAAATAATTTTCAAATATATAAAAATAAGAAAATAAATTAAATAATTAAAAAAGTAATTTTATTTATTTTAATTTTAGAAAAGTAAATAGTGAAATAGAAATAATTATTTTAATTAAATAAAAAAATAATTTTAACTAAAATAATATTTATTTTAATTTTAATTAAATAAAATAATTAATTTTTATTTAGTGATTAATTAATTTTATTTTTTTGTATATTTAATTTAGAAAATTATTATTTTTAATTAAATAAAATTTCAGAGACTAAATTATAATTTATCAATTATTTTTTAGTCCATATGGGGTTCTGGACGAAAGTTAACATAGAAAAGAGACGAAATTATCGATTTTAATAATGTTATAGTCAAAATTATATCTCAAAAAATATTAAATATCGATATGGTCTTAGGATTAAACATTATGATCATACCTTTATCTCTTATTATTTTACTTAATAATGCATGGATAAATTGAAAGGAACTCAGTTTGCTACTGTATCATGTTACCTTGCTTGAATAAGATATGGATGTGATTAATGATCTGTATTTTCCTAGAGATATAATTTTGATCTACTCAATTCCATTGGGTAGCAGGCAAGTGAAGGATAGATGGCAGTGGTCAAGGGATCCAAGAGGTAACTATATAGTTAAGAGTGCCTCCTACTAGTTTTTACAATCGTTATCAGTGCCTCAAGGAGATCATAATGTGGTGCCTATGTGGAAGAAATTATTGAAATTGAATATTCTGCCTAAGGTTAAATATATGATATGGAGGGCCTGCTTTAACTGTTTGCCAGCTAATGATCAGTTATTGCAGCGTAAAGTTGAGGTGCCAAGTCAATGCCAGGTTTGTCAAGGCAGTGTTGAGACGAATTTTCATTCCCTGGTGAACTCATGTGAAAATTCAGGTAATGTTGTTGATTGGTTCTCGCTAGTCTTACAACGTTACTCTGCTGAAGAGTGTTGTGTTGCTGGTATGATCTGTTGGAATATTTGGCAACATAGAAATGATGTGCTTTTGAAAGGCAGAGTGGAAACAATGCAACATGTTGTAAATTTTGCAGGTTCATATCTGCAATAACGGAAGCAAGCTCAGGTTGGTAATTCTGATGCTCAATCTACTACCAATACGGATGGGTTAGTTTGTTAGAAGCCTCCTCCAACTGATAAGGTGAAAATTAATGTGGATTTCACTGGAAGAAAAGATGGGACTGAGCTGTCGCCAGTGTATGCAGGGACCATACTGGGGAGTTCTAGTTTTTGTTTGTTTTTTGAAATTTGTTGCAGGTTATATGTTTCCTAAACTAGTTGAGTATATTGTTGTGCGTGAGGCCTTACATAAATCAACCATCAAATTTAAAGAAAATGGGGATAAGGGTAAAAAAAAAAAAAAAAATTTAGGTTTTATCATTTTTCTCACTCAAGTCCTTTTTACAATTTCGTAGTATAAAATAGTCCCTAAATTTTTCACATTTTTTACAAAAAAGCCTCCGTTAAAATTTTGTTATATTTATGTTTGAAAATTACCTTTTAATCTTATTTTTTCAGCAAAAATTACTTTTTAATCTCTTAAATTTTTTTTGTTCTTTTCAATAGTTACAATTGATTAAAATAAATTTTATTTCTAAATAAAATAAAATAAATTATTATCCAATTGATATAAAATAGATAAAAAAATAAGTTATTTTATTTATTATTGATCTAACTTAATAATTTTTCATATTATTAATTATTTTTTATTCACCTAAATTTTGATATTAAAAAATAATTAGAAATGAATTTTACTAAAATTATATACTCAAAACCTCTAAATATTATAAAATTCATTAAATTAGATCGAAAAATTATAGAAAATCTATCAAATTCAGTAAAAATAATATGGATGAAATTATAGATAAATAATTTACTTGCTAAAAAAGAGAATATATCAAAAATAAATTAAATTAAAAAAAATACAACTAGTATCTTAATTTAGTGGTAAGGTGAGACTACTTTAAAATAAAGTCATGATTCGAATCTCACCGATAAAATTAATGCTAAAAAAATTAAAAAAAATAATAATTAGTAATATAGTAGAAAATATTTTAGAAAATAATAAAAGAATCACCATTTTAATAATATGAGACACTATTTTTCTCAAATAAAAAATAATAATAATGAAATATATATAAAATTAAATTTAATAAATTTTCTTATTTGAATCACGTTCAAATAATTTAAAAGTGTTTCCATATAATAAAAAATTTAAAATTTATGAATTTTATTTTATTTATATAAAAAAAAATAATTTATTTTAATCAATTACTATAAAATAAATAAATAAAATAATTTATTTATTTTTTTTATTTATCAATTGAATAGCAATTTATTTTAATTATTTTATTAATTTTAATCAATTATAATTAGAAAAAAGTAAAAAATAAATTCTTAAGAGATTAAAAAGTATTTTTTGCAAAGAAATAAGGGATTAAAAGATAATTTTCAAACAAAAAATAACGTAATCTTTAACAAAGCATTTTTTTTTGTACTAAAGTGAAAAATTCTGAGACTTTTTTGTACAACAAAATTATAAAAGTATTTAAATAGAAAAATTGATAAAACCCAGGATTTTTTACTCTTATCCTGGTTAAATTTTTTTTTTTTTAACTCTTATCCTGGTTAAAATTATTTTTTTTATCTTATATTATTTTTGCTAATTATTCTGTACGTTTTTTTTATCTATTGTTTTAGAAAAATCATTCTTTCAAATATATCTGACGTTCTCAAATATCAATATGATTTTAGTCTCTTTTATATCAATTTTATCCTTTTCTACAATCAAATATTTAATTGTAAACCCTTAGTCGTTATTATCGATACGAAATCAATTTCCCGATAAAAAGTAAAATGAATTGAAGGTATCAATAAAAAATTCAAAGTTAATTTTCATATTTCAATATGGAAGATGAAAAGTTTTAGCTTTTGCAATATGAACTTATTCATGATGAGAAGTTTCTAAATACTATACAAAAAGAATGGATGGTTTAGAGCAAAAGAAAATTGAAGGATGGATGATTTTATTGCAAAGATATTTCAATTTTAGTTTTAACTTTTATGGCTTATTTTATTCTATTCATATTTTAATTAAACAAGAGAATTCAAAAAAAATTTTTTTAGAAGAAATTCAAATTTGGTGAAAAAAATTTTGCATAAAAAAATTAATATTCAAAACAATGAAAGCGCCAAAGCAAAATTATATTTTTTTGAATAAAATATAGTATTAATGGAGTTAATCTTGTAATTAAAGCATACACGCTTTATTGGATATCAAAGAGTAGTAAAATAATTTTAGCTCCTAATTAAACTCTTCCTTAATTTATGTGTTTAGTAAAAAATAATAGATAAAAAAAAATGGAGGGAGTATATTTTAATTTTAATTTTTTTAAAGAATGAATATAACTTTCATTACTCAAACAAGAGGCCTAACAACCTCAATATAATATTACATCCAAAGCACAAGAGGGATTTGACACCCAATCCATTGGGTAGACCCTAGCTAAAGTCTTCTTAGCAAGCCAATCCGCTGCCTTATTAGCAGCACGAGGGACATGTACAAACTGAACAAAATTGATAAAAGGGGGCTATACACGGATATCAGCACAAAGAGCCTCAATTTTCCACGACTTCACATTATCAGAGGAAAGAGCTTGCACTACTATTTTTGCATCAGATTCAATAGTAACCTTCTTCAAGTTCAACGATTTAGTCAAACAAACAACAACCAACACTCTTTTTGCTTCACCTTGCAGACTGTTAGCACAACAATAACAGAAGATGAGACCACCTACTATTAATCCATAGTTGTCCCTGATAAGGACTCCTATTCCTGCACTACAGGGATCCAAAATAAAAATCGCATCACAATGATTTTAAAAACCCTTGCAAGAGGGGGGTATCCAACTATGGACAATGGCAGTAGAAATTGTAGGATTCAAAGAAGTGCTAGCAAATAATCTTAATTCAAAATCCAAAAAGGCTCTATTGAATCTCCTTACAGTTTTCATAGGATTAGGAGAAGCATTATCAAAAATAAATTTGTTCCTTACTTTCCAAATTTGATAACACAGTATAGCCATTTATTGGATAATTTGAGAATCCTTAATGAAAATGCCTATACTATGCCACCAATCCTGGAAAGAAGCAAAAAGAGAAAGATTGGGTCTATAGGATATCTTACTTGCAAACCAAGTAGCTTGAGCATGTTCACATTCTAGCAGCATGAGAACAACAAATTCCTCAGCTCGATTACATAAAAGACTGTTATGGCCTTGCTCCATAACCAATCTTAAGAAGAGAGGAAGGTGATGAGAATTAGAAGAAAGGGATGAGAAAAGGAAATAATATTAGAAAGGATGTAGAAAGGAATAGGAGAATTCTGTTATTAATCTTGAATTAATCCAATACATGCTTATGATCTATATTAATAAGCTTCTTGGCATTGCCAAGTCAGCCATTCTGTTATAACAAACTCTTAACAACTTGTAACAATTAACTAATCAATTAACCAATTAACTATAGCGCTACTATTATCATATAGGCATAATAAAGACAAGTTGGAGATTGCATAACTCTTCTTTTGAATAAGCTGACCATTGTTGGGAGAGAATTTCTACTAGCTCTCTATAGGAATATCTTAACTTTGGGCTAAATCTTGACTTTCTAAATATTTTTCTAAAACCTGTTGAAGATATTTTGCAAAGAAGATGCACCGATACTCCTCTCCCTTCTGATTTTCTAGATCAAATGGTAATCACTTCGCACTTTAAAAGTCCCATTCCTCTCAAAATGCCAAATTAATTTATCATCCACAGGGGCTAGCAATTGGGATTGCTAAAATTGCATCAGCCTCCCTTTTGTCAAATAAAGAGTTTACTAACCTTGAGTTCCAAGTGCGAGATGACTGATTGATGAGGTCACTCACATAAATCACATCAGAATCTGGAGGGCGAGGAGATTGAATTTTGAAATTGGGTATGGATAGAACCCAATTATCATTCCAAACATTAATGTTCCTTCAATTCATTACATTCTACCTTACACCTGGCTTTAGATCCTCTTTTCCTATAAAAAAAACTAGACCAAAACCAAGAAGACCGATACCCCCCTCGATGCTGACCAAACATCATAGAATGGAAAGTAGATACTTTTAACGATCTTGGCCCAAGTAGCATCTGGATTCTGAATTAATCGCCAAACTTGCTTTGCCAACAAAGCATCGTTAAAATCCAAGAAACACTTGAACCCCATTCCACCATGCTCTTTCGCCACTGCTATTCGCTCTCATCGTTCCAAATGTTAGAGATACTTATATTGTAAAATAGGAATTTCACTTGTATTAAGGATTATGTATATTTCCTATATTGTAGAATAGAAATTACACTTGTATTAATTAGAAATCATTATTTGTTCTATATTTGTTTATCTTTTAGTTTTATTAGATGTGTATAAATAGGACTGTACTCCTTTAATTAATTTAAGAAGAATAAAATATAAACTTCTCACAATAATCTTTACATGGTATTAGAGCTAATACTCCTACGATATCTATAATTTTTTTTCCTCTTCCTCTGTGCCTCCAATAACTCTTATTTCTTTTGTCTTTCACAGTCCTTCATAATTCTTTTCTAATGGCTTCTATTACTTCTTCATCCTTTAACCCAATTTCTTTTATTCCTTTTACCCACACTCATCAAAATTTCTCCATAAAATTAACCAACAAAAATTATCTAGTTTGGAAAACTCAATTTATTCTCCTTCTTAATTATCAAAAACTTACCTCTTTTATTGATGGAACTACTTCTCTTCCTCCTTTAACTATTCTGAGTACTGATGAAAATCCTCATGAAATTCCAAATCCTGCATATGAAACATGATTTTTACGTGACCAGATGCTTCATTCCTGGTTACTCTTATCTCTTACTGAGAAATTTTTTTCATATGTGGTTGGTCTTACTATATTTTTACAGGTATGACAGGCTCTTGCTCATGATTTTGGAGCCGTTAATCAGAATTGTCAACTTCAGCTCAATATTGAGTTACAAGAACTCAAAAAAAATGATCTCTCTGTTAGCTCTTATCTCAACAAAGCCAAATCTCTTGCAGATGAATTACAAGTTGTGGGAAGGACAGTTTCCCCTGCTGAATTTAATGCTATTATTTATCGAAATATTGGGAGTGACTATCATAGCATTATTACTACTCTTAATCTTCGCTCAACTCCAGTCCCATTTCATTAACTTCATGGGCAACTTGTGGCTCATGAAATTCTTCTAAATAGTATGAATACTCCTGTTGCTAATTACCTGAACATGTCTGGCCCATCTACCTTCTCCACGTCACAGTCATCATCCACTATGGGTGGGCTACTGCCAACCCCACAACAGCAGCTACTACCGATATCACAACAGCTGCCTCTTCAAGCATCACTCTAAGCTTCTTCTTTTAATCCGAATTACAAACGTGGTTTTCAGGTCCATTGTCAGATTTGTAGCATGGGCAATCACACTGCTGATCGTTGTCGTCGCCGGTACTCTAATAAATCTCGTAGACAGTTTCAATCCCAAGCTAATTTTACCTTTTCAGGTGGCACTTCTCTCTCTCATTACAATAATCATGGTCATGATCATCATCTTTGGTATCCTGATACGGGTGCGAATTCACATGTTACCCCTGTTATCTCCACATTGATCAGTGTTTTTGAATACAAAGGCGGTGATCAATTGCATGTCGGGAATGGTTAAGGTTTGCAAATTTCTCATCTTGGCAAAGTTTCTTTTCCTTGTTCACATGGTTCCTTAAATATGAATAATGTGTTATATGTTTCTCGTATAACTAAAAATTTACTTTCAGTTAATCAATTCGCTAAAGACAATAATGTTTTCTTTGAATTTTGGCCAACTCATTTTTCTATCAAGGACCAAGAAACCAAGAAACTACTCCTCCGTGGCCCAAGTAGGAAGAGCTTGTATGTGATGTATCAACTACGTGCTTAAAGGAAGGAGGCGCATTCTACAAATTTATCTCCACCTAATGAAGATTGGCATGCTAAATTTGGTCATCCTAATATTAGAAAAGTCAAACAAGTTGTCAAAAATTTTAATTTAGGATCTTTTAGTCCCAGTTCTATTTGTCATTCATGCTCTTTAGGAAAATTACATAAATTACCATTTTTTATTATTTCACATTCAAGTTTTCAGCATTTTGAAATCATACATTATGATGTTTGGGGACCTGCCCCTATGTTATCTCACTATGGTCATCGTTATTTTGTTATTTTTATTGACGATTTCAGTCAATTTACATAGATTTATTTTATGAAAAATAAAAGTGAGGTTTTAGCTATTTTTAAACAGTTTGAATCTTATGTTCTGCGTCAATTTCAAACTCTAATTTGTGTTTTTCATTCTGATTGGGGTAGTGAATATCAAAGTTTAAATAAACATCTTAAACAAGTTGTTATTCTTCATCGTATTGCATGTCCCTATACACATGAGCAAAATGACTTATCTGAAAGAAAAATTCGTCATATTGTTGACACTGGTCTCACACTTTTAGCCCATGCTCATATTCCTTTAAATTTTTAGAATTTTTCCTTTGATGTTGCAGTTAATTCTATTAATTGTATGCCATCTAGTGTCTCTACTGCTACACAAAGTCCATTTTTTAACTTGTTTCGGCAATATCCCAAATATAAAGAATTTAAAATTTTTAGTCGTGCAATCTTTCCTCTTTTAAGACCTTACAACTCTCATAAATTTTCCTATCATTCACAACTTTGTATTTATTTGGGTCTCTCACCTAATCATGCGGGATATAGGTATTTTAATCCATTAACTGGATGACTTTATATTGCTCTATATGTTCATTTTGATGAGTCAGTATTTCCTTTTAAAAATTTACATCAGTCTACAGGCACATATGCAGGTTCTTCTTCTAATCCATGGTTGACAATTTCATATCCAAACTCAACCTCATTGGCGGCACAAACAGCCCCATTATCAGGTATGTCTTCATTTACTAATTTTTTATTTTTCCATACCCAACCAAGTTCTTTGTTTTCTTCTTCATTACTAACACCATAGTCCACCTATATACCTCACAATTCACCATTATCAAGTTCAAAATCAACACCACCTTCATCTCAACATAAAATGAGACCTTTATTAGACTTTTATTCACCTATTCAACAGCCTCAAGTCGCACCTCAAGCCAACACACCATCGCTGCAACTTCAGCAGCCCCAACCCGACGCCACCCATCTATAAATAGCAGCCCGCATCCATTCCATGCCTTTTCGTACCACTGCAATACCTTCTAGAAAAGCCTTGATAACTGAAAGCAAATCATCCACTAATTACTTGGACATAGAACCTACTTCATATACTAAAGTCAAACCATATGTTCAATGGTAAAAAGCTATGTTAGATGAGATTAATGCTTTATAACATAATAATACATGGCAATTGGTACCTAGACCAAGTGGTGTGAATATTATTGGAAATAAATGGATTTTTCAAATTAAAAGAAAACGTGATGGTACTATTGACAGGTACAAGGCTCGATTAGTGGCCAAAGGGTACACACAGAAAAATGGTATTGACTATAATGAGACTTTTAGTCCAATTGTTAAAGCTACCACCATTCGCATGATATTGTCCTTAGCAACAATTTTTAAATGGTCTACTAAGCAACTTGATGTTTCTAATGCCTTTTTACATTGTACTCTTGATGAAACTATATATATGGAACAACCGCTTGGTTATGTCGATCCTCTGAAATCAGATTATGTTTGCCAACTTAATAAATCTTTGTATGGGCTTAAGCAAGCACCACGTGCTTGGTTTCATAAACTTGCAACTTTTCTTTTTAGTCTTGGGTTTCAGGCTTCCAAAGCGGATAGTTCGCTCTATATGATAAGGAAGGATAATCATCACCTATTTGTACTTGTCTATGTGGATGACATTTTGGTTACAGGTTCTAGTGTCTCGCAAATATCATGATTTTTCCAAGCCATGCGTGCACCTTTCATGTCAAAGATTTGGGTGATCTTCATTATTTTCTTGGTATAGAGGTAACTCGGACAACTTTGGGTATGCATCTTACACAACATAAATATATTTCTGATCTTTTGTATAGGGAAGGAATGCATGATGCTAAAGCTTGCACCACTCCTATGGCTTCTGCGCCACCATTATCCAAAGATTCGGCTTCTATATTTTCTCATCCTGAGCGTTATCGTCATATTGTGGGTGCTTTACAGTACATTACTCTTACCCATCCTGACATTTGTTCTCTGTCAACAAGCTTTGTCAGTTTATGCATCAACCTAATGAGGATCATTGGACGGCTCTCAAGCGACTATTACGCTATCTTAAAGGAACTTTGCGCATGAGACTATATTTCTCATGTAATTCATCTCTCCATTTACAATATTTTGCATATAGTGATTGGGTTGGTTGCCTGGATGATAGGCGGTCTACTATTGGTTATGCTATTTTTATGGATCATAATCTTATTTCTTGGATGTCAAAGAAGCAACATATTATTACTCGCTCTTCTACTGAAAGTGAGTACCGGGCGCTTGCTAATGCTTCTTCTGAAACAGTTTAGATTGTGTCTTTATTATCGGATCTTGATTTTTCTCCATCTTGTTTGCCTATTCTATAGTGTGATAATCTGGGAGCTGTTTATTTATCTTGTAATCCTATTTTTCATATTCGTACGAAGCATATTGAACTTGATTATCATTTTGTTCGTGAGCTTATAGCTAGCAAGAAATTGCAGGTTCAGTTTATTAAATCTGATGATCAGCTTGCTGATATTTTTACAAAGCCCTTAGGTCATCATTTGTTCATTCCAAATCATGTCAAGTTACATCTTCAGGATCATCCAACATCAACTTAAGGGGGGTTAGAGATATTTCCTATATTATAAAATAGGAATTTCACTAGTATTAAGGATTATGTACATTTCCTATATTGTAGAATAGGAATTACACTTGTATTAATTATGAATCATTATTTGTTCTATATTTATTTCTCTTTTAATTTTATTAGATATGTATAAATAGAATTATACTCCTTTAATTAATTTAAAAAAAAATAAAATACAAACTTCTCATAATAATCTTAACAATTATTATTGGATGTCAATGCGGGCTTACAATTAAATTTATTAACTGAAGGAGTCTATTAACTCTCCCGGTGAGCAGATGTCCCAGCCAGCACGAGTACGACAGAGCCGGGTCAGGTTGATGAGGCTCAATTATACAATCAGGCTGTTGGAGGATGTAAGAAGAGTAGGCTATATGGTATCGGTTCACAAGCATTATTTTTTACAGACGTAAGAAGAGCCGAGTCAGTCCAAGGTTTTTCCTATGAGCTTTCTTGCTTCTCTCACTCTGAAAACCACTCACAGTCCTTCAAAATACTTTATTGCTCTAATATAATTTGTTAGCTCAAAGTTGAAGAGTTAACAAATTAATTTCTGCTAGGCAAACCAAAATAGAGAAGAAAAGGAAATTGAGAGAGTTTTAATGGAGTAAAAGTGAAACCGAGAGAGTTTTAATGCAGGATCCTCAAATTCCTATTAAGAACTGGAGCTATTTTTATTTTAACTTATTTGAACGAGAGTGTACATGTGACTTGATACTTATAGGGAAATCCACTTGCAAAAATTTGAACTTAATTTGAGATTTCTTCGAGATTTATAACTGAATAACCTTTTTAACTAATTGTTTTGCAAATGTACAAGTTTAATACCCAAATTCTCACATCAGAAATGGGTTGAGTTTTGGGTCACATAATTAGGCTCAGTTTTTCCTCAACTGTTAGGCTAGTACTAGTAGTCTACATTAGCTTAGGTTATGATGACTATTTAGCGACTTGAGAGATGGAAGCAGTAGCATTAGAATCAGCAGAAGCAGTAGACGTGGGTTTGTCTTGAGGGACCTTTTCATTTGGGTCAATGTAGGCTGGCCTCATTGGCTGCTCGAGTTGTAGGGCACCCTTGCTTTTGAGTAAAACAACCACCTCAGACATTGTGGGCCTTGAAGATGAAGATTGCTGAGTGCACATCAAAGCTATTTCTACGATTTTCTTTACTTTTTCTGCTTCATATTCTTCTAGGTTTATGATTTCATCCACTAACTCCATGTGCATGCCATTCTCAAACAATTTCCATGCCTATTAGACAGTGGTACAAACAAACGAGTAAATCAACAAATAAGAAATGAAAAGAGTATAATGGGCAATCCTAATGCATGAGACTACCTGCTTTACAAGGATTTTTATCATATGCACCGTTCCAATTGTATATTTTACTAGGTAGCTGCTTCTACAACTTGAATGCATGACCGCTAGTCACAAAGAATCAACCTTACCATTGTTTAATATGATAAGATGCATTATAAAGAAAAACAAATCTATCAATTTTATTTCTAGTTTCCTTGTCACAAGTTTAAAAAGCACTTCCTATTGTTATAGTCATCATGGTTCATCTAATGATTATAGTTTTGTTTATATATATATATATAAACAATAGCAGAAGAAAAGAAAATTGAGAATAATATAGAGAGTTCATACAGGCTAATAGAAATTACCTTTTTGAGGAGGTATTCAGCAGTAGGATCCTGCATTGTTGCAGTACTTTTTTGGCCACTTAT
>CANXYC010427608.1:0-44229 GCA_948193065.1 Aleurites moluccanus | reverse complement strand
AATGATATTGCGTATCAATTTCAAATATAAATCGAAATTAAATTTTAAAAAAAATTCACATATATTATTATTAAAATTAAAAGGGAAGATTTTGCTAATATATAGATGAAAAAAATATAAATTTTTTAATATATAATAATTTAGCTTCATTATTAAAAATAACTTCTTTTAACAGTGTGTGAATCATCTAATTAAAAGTTAAAAATTTGGTGCTAATAAGAATTATTAGTATTAAAATCCATAACTAAATGTTTTTTTAATATTATTATAGATATTTAACAACACTATTAACATATATATTGACATATTATTGGTATATACTGTTAATTGTTAATTTTAACAAAGTATGTATCGAATGAAATTAAATTAATTTTGTTAATTTCAATATTTGTAGTAGTGTTTATTGATATTATCAATTAAAAAAATAGAAACTGTGTTTTAATATAATATTAATAAGTTTTAATTTAATCATTTTCAAAATTAAAAAATCTCTCTCTCTCTCTCTCTCTCTCTCTCTCTTTATATATATATATATATATATATATGAGTTTGTTTGCACGTTGTGGAAAGAAGAACACGTATTGGACTGAAAAAAAAAAAAAGAAACATTTTTAAGGGGTAAATGGGTAAAAAATGAACGGTATTTAGGATAGTTTTTGAAAATCCAATTAGTGGCAGGATTTACATGATTTTGGAGATAAAAATACTCCAGTCATTTTATGTTATTGACTTCCTTTACTCTTTCCTCTATTTTTACTTAAAAATAAATTTTGCAAAACCTTCATTGGATGAAAACTCTAGACTGTGGTATTTTTCATTTTGTTGCTAAAGTTTGTTTTTTCTTCTTTTACTCTTTTATTCTCTTGGAAATCCAAGAATTGTGTTAGATTATTTGAAATTTTTGCTTCCTGATTTATTTTCCTCTTCTTTTTTTGGGTATTTTTTTTTAACCTTTCTGAGTATTTTGTTTTCTTCTTCCTTTTCTAAGAATTTCTTTTCTTCTTTCTTTGTGTTTGTTTATTTATGTTTTATGAAACTTTGGCTTCTATTTTTTTATTGAATTCGTTAAACACAACTGTGTTTTAACTTTTGTTTTGATTGTTTTTTTGTTATACTTTGTGAATATATGAATATTTTTGAATACATGTTCTTAATTTTCAATTTAATATTTTTACAAAGTTTTATTATTTTAGTTAAATTAATTTTAGTGAAGTTAATATTTATCTTAATTAATTATTTATATCAACATGATTACATTTTTGTCAGTAATTTTTTTGACCATTAAAATAAATTTTAAAAATAAATCAATTTCTTTTTGAATGCAACTAAAGATTTTAATTCGAAGATTATGATAACAATTTTGAGAAAGAATATAATAATTTGATGCTCTTTTTAATTTTTTTTATATTTTAATCATTTATTTTATCTAAACATTTAAAAAAAAAAAACAACAGTTTTTCTCAATTTAAAAAGTTAATTCATTCAAACACTCAATATTTTTTTAATTTATTTTAAATCCAATTTATTTTTTTCAATTAAAAAAAAACATAAATTTATCAATCCTTTATTTTTCAATTGGGATGCAAAACAACCCTATATTAGGGAGATATAGGAGGTGTTTGGTAGAGCGATGGCTAAATGTGCGATTGCTAAATCATCAATCGCTAAAAGCAGCTCATAGCTGATTATGAAATTTACCGATTAAAGAGAAATTTTATCATAATCGAAATTTTTAGTTGGCTAACCAAACATTATAAATTTTTTCAGGCGACGCGCATATTGACAATCGGTAATTAGGGGTGTTTAGTTGACCAACCAAGCAGCCCCATAAACTCATCAATAGTCCAACAAGGAAGTTATTTCAAATTGTAAGCTGTCAAGTATTTGATTGTTATTTTCTTCTTGTACAGCAAATAAAATAAAATAAATAATGGAATATACTCCACGGTTATTAACTTGCTAGTGCAAATAACCTGAAGGAGACTGCAAAATTAATTGATTTGGTACCGTACGGAGCACGCAATGTTCATCCATGGGAAACAAACGCAAGCAACTTTTTTACAATTACGTCTCAAATTCTACGTACTTCTCAGGTTGATTGCTATCCTGTGAAATAATCTTGGCGTGCAAGTATATCAATTTTTTTAATAATTAGACGTCAAATAATTAAATTATGTTCACTTTTAATATAAAATTTTTTTATTTAGTATTTTTTTTCTTCAATCCTAAGTCTTTTATTTTTCTTATATATTTCAATATTTTTCTCAAGTGACAATTAAATAAATAATTAAATAAGTTTAATTTTTAGTTGATAAGTACTTTGTGATTTAAATGGTTTAATTTCTTTTTTATTATCGACTCGGTCTAATATGTGAAAGAGTAAGTCATGCCTATATATATAAATTCAATGAGATTACTCAATGAAATAGTATAGGACCTATTACAAGTATGAGATGAACTGAATAATTCTATATTATTATTGATGAAATACTCTCCTTATATATTGGTATAAGGATACACATTAACCCTAATATATGTAGACACAAAAGCTATAAAAGGAATACAAATATACATGCCAATAACACATATATATATTCCAAATTTGAGTAGGAATAGAATCATTACTATACTTCCTAACACCTCCTAGCAAATCAATGTCCATCATATAAATGCAAATGTTAACAGAGTAGTTGGAAACGTTGAAGGGGCAACAACTTGGTGACTAATTTGCGACTTGATCCTTGGTAGAAAGAAATCGAATTGATAAGACACCATTAGTCACTTGTTCCCGAACAAAATAATAATCCAATTAAATATGTCTTATCCTAGCTTGAAAAACCAGATTGCTAGACAAATAAATGGCACCCATGTTTATCATACCAAAGAGTAGTACTAGGAGCTGAAATACCAACTTCACGAAGTAGAGCGGTAAACCAAAATAACTCTAAAGTTGCATTAGCAATTACCTTATACTCACTTTTGGTGGACGAACGACCAATAGTAGGCTACTTTTTAAACATCTAAGAAACCAATGAATCACCTAAGTAAATTACATAGTTATTTGTGGACCGATGATCATCAGGATCACCTCCCCTATCACTACCCGCATAACACTGCAAGGCCATACAATGGTTGACCGACAAGAATAATCCATCCGACATAAAACTTTTTAAGTAAACCAATAACCATTTGAGGGCTTTTCAGTGGAGATCAGTTGGGCAATTCATGAATTGACAAGCTTATTTATAGTGAAAAAAATATCAGGCCGAGTAAAGGTGACATATTGAAGAGCACCAACAAGTTTCCTATAAGATTCACCATTAGATAATAGTAGGCCATCACACTTAGACAAAAGAGGATGGACCGTCATGGGAGTTAGACATGATTTAGTGTCCATCATCCCATAACGATCAAATATGTCACTAATGTACAGTTTTTGAGAGAGGATCGTGCCATCCGGTATGATATCAACTTCAATGCTAATAAAATAATGTAATGGACCAAGGTCTTTGACAAGAAATTCTTATTGCAATTTGGTAATAAATTGGGAAACCAATTCTAGATTAGAACCTGTGATAATTATATCATCCATATAAACTAACACAAAAACAAGGTCAAATCCATTGCGATAAATTAAAAGTGAGGTATCAGCCTTGGAGGTCTTAAATTATAAGGAGTGAAGGAAACCAACCAGACGAGAGAATTAAGCCCGAGGAGCTTGTTTGAGACCTAAGTGACCAATAAATCTTGCACACATACTCATGATGATTTGGATCAACAAAACCTTTCTGTTGATTTATATACAAATCTTATTTCAAGTGACCCTGCAAAAAAGCATTTGATATATCTAATTGGTGTATTATCCATTTGCGCATAGTAGTTATGGAAAGAATAATTCAAATAGTAATAGCTTTAACCACAGGACTAAAGGTTTCCTTGTAGTCCACACCAGAAAGTTGAGTAAAGTACTTTACCATAAGTCTCACATTGTAACGATCAATTGAATCATCCTTATGCTATTTAATCATGTAAATCAATTTGTTATCAATAACATTGTTACGACCCGGTTTTCCGGACCGCGACGATCTTATGGCACGGGAAATGCCAATAGCGACCGATACCCGTAGGCCAATGGAATACAAACCAATAGGCCAATGATAAATGAACTAGGCATTTCATCAAATACATGGTGGGCATACAATGACAAGCCAATAGGTTAGGTTTAGGTGCAAACTTGACTTGCCCAATTCAACCAACGCAAAGCCACATTGTCAACAAAGGTATAGGCATCAAAGAAACACAATTAAATAATATCAAAATAGATCAAATTGGCTAAAGAATTCAAAAGAAAAACAAGCAAAAATCATAAGCATGAATAGTGTCAATAGGTTCGGCCAACAATGGGATTTCACATATGGTTTCCAATCAATATTTCAATGATATAGGCATGTCAAATAATGTAATGTAAACTCATCTAAACTTCCAAAATGCCTTGAAAAATTGTTTTCCAACCAATTCCACCAAATAAGCTATATAAAACACTTTGATTCCAAATTCAATTTTATATCAAATAAACCATCAATTAGTTGTCTAATCACATCCAATTGACTAATTCTATCATCAATTAACATAAACAATCACTAAATCATCAACTCATTTCTTACAACTTCAATTTAAGCAACATAATTAGGGATTTCAATAAATTTGCATCAATTAATGCAATTAACCACCATACTCATTCAATTCAAACTAAATAACATCTAAATAATCAATTAAACTCAACAAACTAATTGATTACCTCAAAGTGGGTTCCTAGTCGAAATGCCTTGGATGAAAATTCCTTGGTTTCCTTTAAGCTTTCAAGCAAATTAATGGAAGATATAGGTAGAAGCAAGCAAAAACTCAACTTTTCTATTAATTTTCTAAGGATTTTGGTGAAGAAATGGAAGAAGAAATGGAGCTAGGTGGTTCGGTCATGCATAAGGAAGAAGAAGAAGATGATAGAAATGGCTAAGTGTTGGAATATAAAGAAAAATCAATTTGGCAAATTACAACTTAATACCCAAACTTCCCTTATTTACACTTTTGGTCCAAAATCTTCTGTAATTTATTCTGTCAATTCTGTTAAGATTTAAATATCAGAGTGGGAAGTCAATAGGCTTATTTTAATTTATTTATTTATAAAAATAGTTTCAGAGTCATTCTGTAACCCCGACCGACCAATTTTCACTATTCACCTTTAACTTTCATTTATTTACTATTTTTTCATTAGTTACTTTTTCAGTATTTCTAAATGATTTTTACTTCTTTCTTTTTACCAAAATTACACATAAATTATGGTGATTTTTTACCCCCAGGTCAATTTCAGAAATTCTTCTGTTGATCGGACAGCTCATTTCTCGGCAGTATTCCCGACACCACCGCTTTCCGGAAAAATAACAAGTTCACTTTCTAAGCGTGTCTCTAAAATTATTTTCCACCATTTCAAGAGTAATGAATTACAAACTGAGAATTAATTCATGCATATGAGTTATAACTTTTTAGGATATTATAAACATTAGTATCCAATGGCCTGGGAACCAATTTCCAGGTGTTAGTGCTAAGAAGATTCATAATCTCATTAGACATTGCATCTTTCCAAACATTATATTTATTAGCTTAGGCAAATGTGCTCGATTCATGAAGCCAATAAATTTTTTTTTCTTGGTTTCTTTGAGTGCAACCAATCCTTGTCTTTTACTCATGGTTGTGGGATGCAATTGCATTGGACGAGTTCAGGTAGGTTTAGGCAAAGAAGAAAAAGAAGGTTCTGAATTATATTGGGTAAGATCAACAACCATATTAAGTCCTAAAGAAGGAGAGAAGGTGGCAGAAGGTGTCTCAGCTAATGTGGGGGTCAGTATGTGAGAAGGTGTTTCAGACTTGGTCACCGATGGTGGTGATGAAATGGGTGAACATGGTTATGTAGATGGCGGGAAGCGAACACAGCGAAGTTGCATGAGGTGGAGGTGATGAGAAATGAGGAAAAGAAGGGAGAGATGTACCTGTAACCACGTTGGATGGTTATGGAACCTGTAGTGTGAGCCGTGGTGTAGACACTTCTATTCGGTCTAGATTGGAATGCCCGCTAAGGTGATTTGCATTATGAAATGGAAAAGAACTAGAATAAAAAATAATATGTTTAGCAATATACACTCTGTCAGTATCAACATCAAGACAAAAGTACCATGTATGATCATGTGAGTTGCCAAGATAGACACAGGTTTTAGTTCGAAAATCAAGTTTGCTTTTATTATAATGTTGAAGATATGGAAATATTGCACATCCAAATGGTTTGATTTCATTGTATTTTGGTTGGGCATTATATAAATATGTAAATGGAGTCTTATGATGTAAAGTAGCTGTTGGAATACAACTTATTGAATTAACACTAATTTGAAATGCATAAGACCAAAAATGAAAAGGAATTTCTGCATGAGCCAATAATATGAGACCACTATTAACTATGATGAATTTTACGTTCTGAAATGTCATTCTGCTTATGAGTATATGGACATGTAAACTGAACCGTGCAACAGGATTTCCTTGCTCATCTGGTCCTTAACAAAAAAATATATATATCATATGTCCAAAATTCAAAGACACAATGGGTATCACAAGCAAATTTTTGAACAAATAGTAATGGTTTGGTGAGTCTAGGCACATAAAATGTATTCTTAAGAATAAGTGGCTTATTGTTAAATGAAGGATAAAATGCGATACCTGAATGAGAGATAGGCAACATTGACCACTGTCAACTGTAATTTGATCCTAGCCATTGTAGGGACTAGCATTATGAAGAACACTTGAATTCAGAGTCATGTGATGAGTAAAACCGATATCAAGATACCATCCATTGAAATTCATATTATTAGATGTGATGGGAGGGAGAGATGGAATGGCCATAGGACTTGGCTGCCAAGGATATAAAAATGGAGATGGGATCGAATTGGCCTGAGTAATATTTGCTTGAGGTCGAAAACTCTGTTGCTGCTGCCTGGGGGCATACCTGTGCTGGTAGGTCAGCGATATGGTTTCTATAACCACAAATTTGGAAAGGCCCCTTGGAACGATGACCTCCACCTTGTGGTCTGTAAGTAGGCAATGAACCTTGGCCAGTTGAAATCGAAGAGGAAAAATCAGAGGGCATTCCTGAAGATTTTTGCTTGGATGCCATATGTGCAAGTGGGGACTCTTGGACACTTTTGAGTAGGATTTCATGAGCTAACAATTGTCCATGAAGTTTTGTAAATGAAACCAGTTCAGTTCACATGTTCAAGAATGTGATGAAATTCAATACCAATTTTGCGATATATAATCACATTAAACTCAGCATGAAAAATGGGCCTTCCTGCAGTTGTAAGTTCATCGGCCAAACTCTTGGCTTTTTGAAGGTATTGAGTCACTGTCAAATTATTTTTCTTGAGTTCCTAAAGTTCAATGTTCAATTGTAATTGTCAATTCTGAGATACAGAACCAAATGCACTTTCTAGTGCTCTCTAAACATCAAATGATGATGTTAAACAGATGATATAGGGAATTTTTTTTTTTTTATGTAATAAAGGACAAAGGCCAAGATAAGAGCAATTAATTTTTATGAAACCAAATGTCGTAATGCCCGATTAGGGACAGTAGTAGTCGGGTTTGTGGGTGATGGAATTATGCGAGGAAGGGTTGGATGAGAACCATCAATGAAGCCAGATAATTTTTTGTATTTCCTAAATTTAAGTTTGATATTGAAGGTTTGATTGGTGGTGGGATACAGAGAGGAAGTGTTGGTGGTGGGGACGATTTGGCCAGTCATGAGGTGAAGGTTAGGATTGAAGACTAAAATAAAAAGGAAAAGGATGAGTAATAGAAACGAAATAGAAAACCTGATATAGAGTGGCAACGATACAAATAAAACTGATAAAGCAAAAGATGAGAGAGAGCGTTCAGCAAATAAAAGAAAAGGGAAAAGAGTAGCGTTCAGCAAAGAATATGGAAGCAAGAGAAAGAACCAGCAGGTAATACAAAAAAACCAAACGGGCTAGCCAAAAAACCAACTGAAACAAACCAAAGTAAAAGAAGTTGCAAGGTTGTCAATGTAACGGATTGGAACCAGTAGAAAGGACGAGAAAAACAGGCTAGAAATAGGCTAGAAACGGGCTAGATGATAGTTCTTAATTTATTTTACAGAAGAGCTATGATACCATGTTACAGGTATGAGATGAACTGAATAATTCTATATTATTATTGATGAGATACTCTCCTTATATATTGGTACAAAGATACACATTAAAATTTACATATGGATGTTTATGTGTAATTTGAATTTAAAATTTTATAGGTCTTAATAAATCAGTGTAACGATACACACATAAAAAATTTAACACAAAAAATGATTTTGAATTTTTTTGTTTTAACGACTGATTTTTATATCCCAGTTCTCAACACTAGCTAGGCTTAAATAAAAATCAATTCTATATTTACCATTTTTTCCTTAGTATAAAGACTAATCATAAGCTGAAATGAAATTATTCATGAAAAAATTGATACGTTAATGGTAAAATTAGTCATGAAAACCATATTTTGTCTGAATAAATGTAAACAGAGTGAAAGTTAACAAAGATTAGATGTTGACTACCAAGGAATGTTTCTGTCGAACAACTGGCTTAAAACAAAGTATATGTGGACCTAGGTAATTCATAGGTATTTTCTTCATTATAACTTCTTGTTTGTATGTGTTTCCGAAATTTCCTATGATTTAATGAGATACAAGCCACAATTTCTTAGCCTTTTCCGTCCTTAATTTAGCTTCATTCTTCCTTTGATCCAAAACTCGAAACCTTTTTCCAGCTTTTGAGGCATTGAAAATGATATATATGTATATACTCTAATGAAATATTCTTCATATGTATAATACAATTCTAATTATATTATCAATTGTTTACTTGTTCTTCCTTCAATTCCCAGACAGAAACACTGTAGTCTTCACAACATTTCCCAAATAAACAAATAATTAAGAAAACAAACCACATACCAAACAAATAAACAAGTAAATATATCTTATATTAATCTAAAAAATGGGAGAATTTTGATTATTATGTATGCCTTTGTCTCTATAACGTATGTACCTGTCAAAATGTACATGTCTCTGTTTTTTTATTTCATTTCATAACATAATTCCTTTTTTTTTTTTTTTAACTTTTTTATATATGCACAAAAGACACGTGTCTAAAATATTAGCTTCCAACGGTCTCAACGAATTTTCCCACCTCGAGATGACGTTGAAGAAGCTGACGACGTACTTCCTGAACCACTGGTGGTTACAAAGAATAAATCCGATAAGTAATTTCCCAAATCATCAGGGGCAAATCTGACAATTCCATTGCTCCCGATATCTCTGCTCAGTACAACCCGATATTTTTCATAAAATTTCCGGTATACAGGAACTAGCTTTTTCGCCACCGAAACTTTAATCTCGTCTCTTAATTTCGAGTCCGGCACCACCCATGAACTCTGCTTCTTATACGCTTCCTCGAAACCGGAATTAAATTTCTTGAAAAACTCTGCCGCTTGATGAATTGTCATTGCCGCCGTTGAGTTATTATGCTCAGGCAACGAAGCGAAAACCTTGCTCCAACCCATCCGCTCGTAGTTCAAAGCGTACTGTTTCACTTTGGTCTCGTGCTTCGATATCCAATCGTCGCCAATGAGGAATTTCAAGCTCGATGTGCGAACTTTGTTGACCACATACTGAAGATTATTGGCTAGAAAAAGATACGAAAGAGCCACGTCCTTGTAAAGCTCCGCCTTGCCATCGAGTTTGCAGAGCAAAACGAGGATTAGCCAAGCAAACCGTACGGAAATCGCCGACGATGTGCCATCCTGATCTGGCTCAGGGCTACCGAAATAAGATTCCGGTAACGGAGACGGCATTGTTAATGGCCAATCGGCGACTATGTCGGACAATATACTGCTGTAATCGGATAATAAAGAGATGTAGTTCATTACATATCTCGTTAGAGGATGGACCCCACCGCCAGGCAACGGCGTTTTTGAAATGTCTTTTGAAATAGCCGACTCGAAATCCGTTAGCATTGTACGCACGCCCTCGCCGAGTTTGATTAAAGAGTTAACGGCCTGTGATCTGACTACGGAGGTTGATTCATGGTTGAAAATGGATTCAATCTCCGGCCAGAGATCGGCAATTGCTTCGTAGAGGTCAAGAGTGCGGAACATTTTCTCAGGAGTTTTCTTGAACTTTGCTACATTTTCAGGGAATCCAAACAAGGCCAAAGCACCTTCTCTTGTAATCTCAGCAAAACAAGATTCTCTTATTGAAACAGAAGCAGAAAAAACATAATCACAGAGAATCCTTTCTCCATAAAACAAAGTCTTAACCGCCACCTTCACTGCATTTAACCAGCTTTTGATTTTCAATTCCAATACTTCCCAATCCATTTTCTGAATCAGCGAGAAATTCAATCTCTCAACACCAAGATTATACAAAGCTTCATCAACTATTGATTTCCGAACAATTTTATAAATCTTAACACACTCTTTTGCATAACCAGAAGCAATCATACAATCTGCAATCGCCTTCAAATCTGCCATGGCCATCATAGAAACCCGCTCCACTTCAGAAACCGAGTCACCAACTCTTGACGATTCGTCCTCCGATTCATCTTCAAAATCCGAAAAACTAGATCTTGATACTGATCTAGAAAAATAACTATGGCTAGAAACTGATTCCGGATCCAAATGGTCTCGATTGAACTTCAAGATCTGGTAGAACTCTTTCTCAAGTCTTTTCATAGCAATTTGCATAAGATTTTGAGCTTTAACGAGTTTTTGAGAAGCCGGGTTTTCAATGATATAGTATTTCATTGCAGACTGTAATTCTTTAATAGAATTAAGATATTGTTTAGCTTCGAGATGATTTTCAGTGAAAAGAGAAGTGATGTTACAGTAATTGGATGAAGAAGAAGAATCAGAATCCCATTTAGAAATGAGCGTATGGGCATTTTCTATATTTTCATCCATTAATGTATCAGAGAAATTGGTATGGCGATGATGCGGGGGTGAGTGCATCGGAGAACTGGAAGGTGATGGCTTAAAGAAGATAGTCCTCATACCTTTTCTCGGCATAGAGAGCTAGAGTTCAAGAATTGAAGTTCTGCAATTAATTTTCAAGATTTGAAAGTGAAAGAGAGAGAGAGAGAGAAATAGTAGTTGAGATTGAGTTTTAAAGAAGAGATCGTAATGGTTTGTTTCTGTTAAGAAAGTGGGGGGTATTTATAGAGGAACTGTGAGAGAGAGAGAGAGAGAGAGTTTTTGACTCTGTATATGAGAGTCTACGCGGTGTTTCTCTGGCTCATTTCTGAATGACTTATTTTTGTTTTGTTACGAGTCTCCTTTTCTTTGGCAAATAAAAAAAAAAAGAAAAAGATAGGAAAGGGCGTTAAAAGGATGATTTTACCGTCAAAAGAGATGCCCAAGAAAATGCTTCATGGCCTAATGGGGCAGAGGTGGCAAACAAATTGGAATTGATAGATTTGACGTGTATAATTTTGAATTTGGGTCATTTTCAAAGTGTCACTTGTTTTAGATATATCGAGATATATGTTGGATTGATTAATAAAAAATTTTGAATTGAATTCAGATTAATTCGTGAGTTTTAATTAAATTAGGTAGAATGATTTAATTTTTTTTCAATTATTTTGAATATAAAATTTTTATATGTAATTTTAAAAATTAAAAATTAAAATAATTATGTATATATAATTATAAATATGTAACTTTTTAGAATCTTATATCCCACTAACATTATTAATAGAGTAGCCATATCTCTCCGTTTATATGATATTCTCTCTATTTTTTATATACGTCATTTTAGTGATAAAAGAAAAATTTATAAGTCGTTCTCAGATTTTAATATTATATTATTTTTTTAATTTTATCCTTAATTAAAAATTAAATTTATATTTTCAATCAATTTTATAATAAATAAAATCATATAATAAATAAAATTATATTAGTCATTTTATATTAAAATTAAGATATAATAATTAATTTATTAATCTTTATACATTGCTCTAAAATGACTTATATAAAAGAATAGATGAAGTATTAGCTTTCAAAATGACACCATTATAGTTTTGATAAAAAAGCAGCGACTTTAAATTATTATTATTATCGATGAAATATATTATAATAATAAGTTAATAATAATATATATTATTATAATATTATCTAAAAATTAAATAAAAATAAATTATTATTCATATTATAATAAGTTAAAATTTAAAACTCATCCAATTAATATTAAATTAAAATAAATAATTGTAAATTTAATTAAATTTATATAAAATTAAAATACTAAAATAATATAAAAAATTTAAAAATAAAAGTGAATAAAAATAATAAAAAAATTAAATTGAGCAAAAATTATATATATATGAAAATTAAATTGAATTTAAAAATAAAATAAAAATTAATATTAAACTAATTAATATTAGCAAATTAATTAATATTTTTATTATATAATATTAATTTAATTATTTTTATTTAATTTTAATTCAATCGAATTAATTTCGATGAATTTATGATCCTTTAATTTTTGTATTTATCAATTTTTTTATGGATTTGAATATGGGAACATTGATAATAAATCCTATGTTTATTATTATTATTATTATTATTATTATTATAATGCAATGATACAAATGAAGTGATATAATTTGCTAGATGTGGCCAACAATTAATGAAGTGTTACGTAGCTGCCGTTGTCTGAATAATTATGTATTGGAAACAGTAATAAATAACCATATAATAAATAAAGCAATTTAAGAGTAAAGGTAATTAAGGTTTCAAAATATGATAAAACTAATTAATTATTAATTAATATAACAACAAGGTATCAATAAAGTGTTCCAGCTATGAAGTCTATTTAGTGCCTGTTGTTTTGTGTTGGGAGCTATTTGAATGACTTAGTCAATTTAACTACAAGTCGTATTGAAAGAAATTAATCACTATGTGAAAACAGTAAAGGAATGAATAACAAAGTTTCTCAAATTCAGAAAATGCCTTTAACAATATTTACCCCACCTGGCCATGCATTGCCCTATTTATTTGAACCAATCATCTTAATTATATTGCCACTAAATCACAGTTTTATAATTACTATGTGAGTCTAGAAGCCAAAAATATATGTGTGCATATAATAATAAAATTAAATCTAATGCAAGCTTTATTGAATTACTGTTCTTTTTCTTTATATGAAGCTTTTCTCTTCTTTGATTTGGTCAATCAAATTCAAGTTATGATTGAAATCAAAAAATTAATTTTAAATAAATTGAAAATTAATCATATTTAAAAAATTAAATTTAAATGTGTTTGAATGAATTTTTTTTTATAAATTTATAAGAATTTTTTTTATGAGATTGATTCAAGTTCATTTGAACTTATATATAATTTTGTCCCTGAATCAAATAATTTGCATAATGGTTTATCATTAAAAAAAAAAAAAAGATAGTCTCAATTTTTATTTTTATTTAGTATACTATAAAATTAAAATTCTTAAAAAAAAACTATTATCAAACTTTGAACTCAATCTCATATATTATGAAATATATACTGAATCATTAAACAATTTATCTAATTAATAATAATTATAAGATATACTTCAAAAATAATAATTTACATTATATAGTTTAATTATAAAAAATAATTGTGGCAAAACCTGTAAATTAATCTGAATTTAATTTGAAATCTTGTTTTTAGATTTTGTCCATGTATAATCAAATTTGTCTGTAATTCGAGATAATTTATCTATAACCCATACAAAAAGATGTTTGAAATAATCTAAATTCGAAGTAATTTAATAGATATTCGTCTTATCCAACTCGAAACATTTATCACCTCTATTAGGGAAGCAAGTGTTAGGAAACTAATCAAGTATTTAATCTGCAATTATGTCATTAATAAATACATTTTTTGTGTGTACATATATAATGAATTACAGGGGAAGAAGGTTCTTGATTTTGTTTTTTGCTCCATGAAGCTTGATTTATAATAAAGTGAAAAGGGATGAAATCATTGCTGAGTTGATTAGGTCAAAATTCAACAGAATATATTAGATCATTGCTGAGTTACTTTTGTTAATTAAAATTTTTTTATAGTTTCTTGTAATTAAAAATTGAGAAAAAAACCTAAGCTTACGTGACACAGTTCTTATAGTAAGAGACTCTACACACATCATGAAGAATAAAACTTAGAATTCCAAAAGGAGGAGCATCTAAGATGTGATTGTCAATATCCAAAAATCTTCCCAAGCAAGCCATCCAATCAACACAGACGTTTGCTTCCCTATAGACATGGTTCAAAACTACAACCCAATTCCTACTCGAAACACTCTTTACCTATTAAGCAATTAAATTACCATGAGACTGTCACTTTCCTCCATTAGGAGTTTAATGCCTTTATCCCAAGCCAATACAAGACCATTATAAAGCCCACATAATTCTGCCATATTAACAGAACAGCTCCCCAAATTCGTGGCAAAAACCCCCAACCATGCTCCAGTGTGCGACCTCAAGAGTCCTCCACCAGATGTCCTACCTGTGCCACCCTCTAAACACCCATCGGTGTTCAGTTTAACCCAGCTTTCAAGAGGAGGGGTCCAGCTAATCAAACGCTGTTGTCTCTTAGTCACGGCCCTAGAATTGGAAACATTCAGACTTTGCACTTTAAAGAATTCCGTTGCAGACTTTATAATCAAGTAATGAGGCTCACCTGCTATGAAAAAATGATCTTAAAAAATTCTCTTGTTACGCCAATTCCAAATCCTCCATACAGCAGTAGCAAAGAGAACATCCCATGGAATATCATTAACCAACCTTTCCTTGTTCTTGAGATTCCAAATAAACCAGTCTTTATTACTCAATGAGAAAAATATATCTTAACAAATTAGGAATATAAAGTGAATTTATTTAATAATTTCTTTTCTTAGGCTAATTAATATATATATATATATATTTTTATCGGCAAGCAGTAATTTTATTGATAATCACTAATTAGTATTTCTTGTTTGTTATCTAATTAATCATTTTTCTTTTCATTTATCGGGCTAAATTTTTGTGATTTCAAGCTTTACTGCACGAAAATAAAGCATATTGGTATTAAATTCATTTCCTTTCTGATCAAGTTAACGATCTTATATATAATTCAATCAACCCTTCAAAATAAAATAAGTTATTAGGACAGTACTGTATAATTAATATTTGATTTCAACCGACTTATATCAAAATAAAATATTTATTAACTTATTAGACTTTCAGGCAAAGTTAGAAAATTAATTATGAATGAATTAAAAAAAAAATTTAGTATAAAAAATTAGATTTGGATGGGCCAAAAAAGATTTTCAATTTAAAAAACAGATTTGAACTTATCATATTAATATTTTCCTATAAATTAATAAGATTTTTTTTTTTACAAAAATACCTAAAAATAAGAAAAATTTTATTTTTACTATTATAAAAATATCATTTTAAAAATACGATATATATCAAATATATATCAAATATATCAGATATATACCAATAAAAGGGTTAAAAAAATAATAAAAATTAAAAAAAAAAATATTTTTGTGTAATTTTCTCTTCTTCCTTTTTCCTTTTTCTGCTAGGTCCCCTCCGTAAACATCTACTTGCAAATTTTTATTATGATATATAATATGGGTAACAAAAATTAGATATTGTCAATTTGAATGGGCACAATCCAATGATTAATTTTCAAATTATGATACATAATATTACATATCTAGCTAGCCTCCATAATTTTAGTCATTTTTCCCAGTCGTCATTTTATAAGAAAAATTTGAATTTGTTTCCTAATTAATTAGCTTCTGCTTTTTTGTATCCAAGAGTCCAATAGTCAATTTTCTTAACATATTAGGTAATTTTGACTTCAAAATAAAGTGTGATATTTGTGGGGAAATTGATAAGTGCAACCTTTATCTTATTATTATAAGCTTATAAGTTATAACCAACTTTGAAAACTTGAAAAGTCGAAGCCTCTCATCACCAAGTTTTGGATATCAAAGGCTATTTCTAAGATGATTATATATTAATAAACAATTGGTTTTGGAGTTTGACTAGTTTCATCATTGGTGTGCTAATTAATTAATTAATCATGCAAAATCTTACAAGTAATAGAACGAATAATCAAAGATAAGATTGTTGGAATATAAATTATAAATACATAATTAAAGATGTTCAATTACATTTACAAAAGAGATTTTTTTTTTAAGTAGTTTGAAGTGTTTTCTAATTAATTATGACCCTAAAGTTTTATTTTTTGTTGCTTCGTTACTTCCCTTCAAATTCCCGGTCATCTATATTTGGAGTAGATGTATGCGGAGAAGATAATATGTTAGGAAGACAATTATCATATAATTTATGTATTGCATTGAATAAAATAAAATAAAAAGAGTTTTAATTGTGTATTTCATTATAATATAATGGCTTGTGAAACTACTCAGTATTCGATAATTACTTATTTCGATCAATTCGAATTTATACTAGATAAATTAAAAGGAAATAAAACTCTTCTTACATAAATTTTCTCTATTTATAAAACTCAAATTTAAAATCAAAAACGGTAAAATGCTTGGATTCGAGTGAATTTGGGTACCCCAACAAAAAAGAAAATCTATTAATTTATAAAATTTTTTTATTTGATCAATCTAAACCTAATTTTTATATAATTTTAGCTCAAGATTATTTTTTTTTTTTAAATTTTATATTTTCATAAAAAATTTTAATTTTTAATCCAATCAAAATTAATTTTTTAACTTTATTCGTACTCAAAACCTTACTTAAAAAAGATCAAATTCATTGTTACTCGAATCAATAATAATTAAGATATATATTGATGATATCAATTCATTATATTAAACAGTCCAACAATATAGTTAAACAAAACAATATCAAATATTACTGAAATAGGAGCTCGACAATAGGTGTAACATAATCCAATATTAATGGAATTGCAGCACTCAACATGGGATGAGAACTCCATTAATTTTTGGGATTTTAAATTTTTAATTATGAAATCAACCTAATTAAATAATTAATTATTTACGTGCACGCATGTCCCCTTGTGAGACATACTTGCGTCTAATGATTTGTTAATAAGCGAGTTGACTGGAGAATAAATTGACTTTTGAGCTAACTGAGTCAGTCTCAACTTTTGACCCTATATATTTTCTTATGCATTATTAGAGAAGACCATAATTTTAGATTTTAACTTTGCATACAACAAGTGTTGTAAGTAGTTTAGTGGGTAAATAAATTTATTCTTCATTTTATTAATTAAAAGTTTAAGATTAAAAATATTCATAAATTTAGTTTTCTTTAAAAAATAATTTCAAATTGGAGTTTTCTCTTCTAATATTAGCTAAATAACATTTATTATCCCTAAAATTTATTATTTAAATTCATTATTATCTCTAAATTTTAATTTTTTATATAAAAATCTCTCAATCTCAATTTGTTTGATTTAATGTTATTTCTTACCTTTTTACATATTCAAGCTCGTCGAAATTTCTCCGTGGCATCCTACTCATTATTTTTTAATATTATTTCAATCAATTGAGTTGCAAAATATGACTTCTTTTAGTTGTATCTATTTTCTGAAACGTGCATGCAGCCTAATGCCAACTTTGGTATTCTTCCCTTAATTTTTATTTTCCTTCCCTTCTCCCACGCATTCTCTTTTGTTTTTCTTCAAGCCAAGCAACACTAAAAAAAATTTAAAAAAAAAATTAACTGATCCAGAGAAAGAATATCAATGGAAGATCGTTTTCTACGTAGAAAAATATCGACACTCACTAAAATTGAGGCTCATAGTACATGAATCGCAACTTGGAACCATCACTAATCAGCCATTTATATTCAATAAACCTCTTCTCCTCTCATCAACCAAACCACAAAGCACACAACTTTCTCTCTTTCTTGCTTTCTCAGCATTTTAGCCCACTCTTGCAGGCTCTCATTACAAGAAAAATAATAAAAAAAAAAAACAGAAAAGAAAGATAATATATTCATATTACATTATTTTTAAGCGTTTGAAATAAAATCAACAAAAAAAAATGGAAATACAAATTAAGAAGTGCACTTGGGAATTAAGTGCTAGCAATGATTAGAAAGAAACAAGTGGTCAACATCCGTGTTGCAATATATGAGATCAACTGAATAATGATGTTCTTATTATTGATGAAATATTCTATTTATATATTGGTACAAGGCTGCACATTAACCCTAGAATATATGGATACAAAAATTATATAAGGAATAGAGATATACATGCCAATATAAAAGGGATACAGATACATATTCCAATAATAGAGATATACATTCCATATTTAAATAAGATATAAATTCCATATTTGAGTAAGAATAGATTTTGTAAATTACCGATACTCAAATTTGATGTGATATTAGGAATGAACTGGTTAACGGATCATCATGTAGTTATTAACTGTTATAAAAAGAAGATCAAGTTTCATCTAGATATGCAAGATAAATTTGTGTATCAGGGTGATAGATGTGACGCTCGAACTAAATTAATATCATCCATTAGAGTGAGAAGATTTTTGCGGAAGAGTTGTATAACATACTAGGCGAATGTGATAGAAACCAATTCAGATCTTAAAGGGATTGATCAAATCCTAATTGTTAATGAGTATCCTGATGTCTTTCATGAAGATTTGTCTAGGTTATCGCCTGAAAGGAATATAGAGTTTGAAATAAGTATTTATCCGGACACTTATCGTATTTTAATACTCCCTTATCGGATGGCACCTGATTTGCATTTTGTAATGGAAAAGAACTAGAATAAAAAACAACATGTTAGGCAATATAAACTTTGTCATTATCAACATCAAGACAAAAGTAACCTGCATGATCAGGTGAGTTGCTAAGATAGACACAAGTTTTAGTTCAAAAATCAAATTTGTGTTTATTATAAGGTCGAAGATATGGAAATACTGCACACTCAAATGATTTGGTTTCATTGTATTTTGGTTGGGCATTATATAAACAAATAAATGTAGTCCTATGATGTAATGTAGTTGTTGGCATAGAGTTTATTGAATTAACACTAGATCGAAATACATAAGACAAAAAACGAAAAAGAATTTTTGCATGAGCCAGTAATGTGAGACCACTATCAATTATATTTCGAATTTTTCATTCTAAAATGCCATTCTGCTCATAAGTATATGAACATGCAATTCTATGTATGATGCCATTAGATAAAAAATATTTATGCAATTTTTAAAATTCGCCTCCCCAGTCAGAATGAAAAGATTTGATGCAAGTATTACATTGTCGTTTAATGAGTGATTCAAAAGCAAGAAATGTATGATAAAAATCACTTTTATTTTTTAAGAAATATATCCAAGTGAAACAAGTAAAATCATCAACAAACAAAATAAAATAACAGAAACCAAGATTGGAAGTAATAGGTATAGGACCCCAAACATCAGAATGAATAATATCAAACGCATTACAACTCTTGTGTTCAATAGAAGCAAAAGACAATCTCTATAATTTTTCTAACTTACAAAAAGAACATGTATCAATGGAAGACAAAGTAGACATTCTAGACTCTTCTAAATTCTTATGATTAATTATTCTGGAAACAGTTTCCTTATTAGGGTGACCCAAACGAGCATGCTAATTTAGAAAAGAAGAAATCTCAGCCACACCCGTCTGCTTTGAAGTTGGTGGTGGCAACACATACAACCCATCCTTACTCCAACCGTGCAACAAGATTTCCTTGCTCACCTAGTCCTTAAAAAAAAATCATATGGCCAAAATTCAAAGAAACAACGGTTATCAAGAGTAAATTTTTGAATAGAGAGTAATGGTTTGGTGAGTCTAGGCACATAAAATGTATTATTAAGAATAAGTGGCTTATTATTAAATGAAGGACAAAATGCAATACCTGTAGAGAAAATCCTATTTAGGAGATAATTTTGTATATTATTAGCTTTCCTATTTAAGAGATAATTTAGGAGATAATTAGTTTTTCTATTTAGGAGATAATTTTGTATATTATTAGATTTCCTATTTAGGAGATAATTAGCTTTCCTATTTAGGAGATAATTTTGTATATTATTAGGTTTCCTATTTTTGCTAGGTTAATGTGTATAAAAAGCCGGCATTGTTGTTTGGTAATAAAAATAAGAGGAATACAATTCTCTTTCAATTGTTCATACTTTGATTTGAAAATCTTTCCTTTCTAATATGCATCCAAACCCAATCACTAGGTTCAAAGATTACTCTTCGTCTACCCTTGTTGGTTTGACTTGCAATTTGTTGATTTCTTCTCTCTATAATCTTTCGCACATCCTTATGCTACTTTTTCAACAATTCAACTTTCTTTTTCCCATCCAAACTACTCCTCTCAGAAATTAGTAGAGGAACTACATCCAAAGGAGTTAGTGGATTAAAACTATAAATAATCTCAAATGGTGAATAACTTGTAGTAGAATGCACAACACGATTATAAGCAAATTCAACAAATGACAAACAATCTTCCCAAGTTTTCAAATTCTTTTGAATGATAGCACGCAACAAGGTATCTAAAGTTCTATTCACTACTTCAATTTGATCATCGGTTTGTGGATACAAGTACTAGAAAATAATAATTTAGTTCCTAACTTACCCTCAATACTTTCCAAAAGTAGCTCAAAAACTTTACATCCCTATCCCTAATAATATTCCTTGGAATCCTATGGAGTCGTACTATTTCCCTAAAGAACAAATCAGTAATGTTAGTTGCATCTTTGGTTTTACAAGATATAAAACGTGTCATTTTTGAAAATCTATCAACTATTACAAAAATAGAGTCCTTACCCTTTTTTGACCTAGGCAAACCCAACACAAAATCCATGAAAATATCAATCCATGGTTCACTAAGTACAGGCAAAGGAGTATACAAACCTTGTGGCAAAACTTTAGATTTAGCTTGTTTACATGTAACACATCTATCACATATTCTTACAACATCTCTTTTCATTTTAGGCCAATAGAAGTGTTCTTTTAGTGTATCTAAAGTTTTAGTAATCCCAAATTGACCCATCAAACCACCCCCATGAGCTTCCTTTACAAGCAACTCACGCATAGAACAAATAGGTATACATAATTTATTTTCCTTAAACAAAAACACATCCATTCTATAAAACTTACCAAATGCTACTTTCTCACATGCATCATAAACATTAGAAAAATCAGAATCGTTCTTATAAAAACTTTTAATAAGTTCGAATCTCATTATTTTAGCATCCATAGCATTAATTAAGGCATACCTCCTTGAAAGTGCATCGGCACAACATTATCCTTACCTTGTTTGTATTTGATCACATATGGGAATGTTTTAATGAATTCCATCCACTTGGCATGTCTTTTGTTCAACTTACCTTGTCCATTGAAGTGCTTTAATGATTCATGATATGTATGGATAACAAATTCCTTAGGCCAAAGGTAATATTGCCAAGTTTCTAAAGCTCTCACTTATGCATAAAGCTCTTTGTTATAAGTAGGATAATTTAATGACGCACCATTGAGCTTCTTGCTAAAGTAGGCAATTAGTCTCCTCTCTTGCATCAAAACAGCTCCAATACATATGCCTGAAGCATCACACTCAATTTCAAAAGTTTTAGTAAAGTTAGGTAAAGATAAAAGAGGCGCTGAACTCAATTTCTCATTGAGCAAATTAAATGCAATCTCTTGCTCTTTATCCCACTTAAGACCTACATTCTTTTTAACTATTTCAGTGAGGGGTGCTGCAATTGTGCTAAAACCCTTAACAAAATGCTTGTAAAAACTAGCCAAACCATGAAAACTTCTAACCTCAGTAATTGATTGATTTAAGCGTGGGTCAATTTTTAATAGCACTTACTTTTTCTTCATCTACTTCAACACCTATAGCACTTAAAATAAAACCCAAAAATACAATTCGATCTAAACAAAAATAACACTTTTGAAAATTAGCATAGAGCTTTTTTTCTCTTAAAACATGCAAAACAACCTTTAAATATTCTAGATGTTCATTCGAATCTTTGCTATAAATCAATATATTATCAAAATATACAACTACAAACTTTCCTATAAAAGCTCTCAAAACATGGTTCATTAATGTCATGAAAGTTCTAGGAGCATTAGTTAAACCAAAAGGCTAACTAACCATTCATATAAATTATATTTAGTTTTAAAGGCAGTTTTCTATTCATCACATTCTCTCATTCTCATTTGATGATATTCACTTTTCAAATCAATCTTCCTAAAAATGGAAGAGCAATGTAATTCGTCCAACATATCATCAAGTCTTGGGATAGGATGTCTATACTTTATCGTGATGTTATTAATTGCCCTACAATCAATACATATACGCCAAGTACCATCCTTTTTAGGCACAAGTAAAACAGGAATTGCACATGGACTCATACTTTCTCGCACATACCCCTTTGACATCAACTCCTCAATTTGTCTTTATAGTTCCTTTGTTTTTTTGGGATTACTTATATAGGCTGGTCGGTTTGTAATTAATGCTCCTGGAACAAGATTGATTTGATGCTCGATACCTCTAATGGGTGGCAATCTATTAGGTATTTTCTTGGGAAAGATATCTTCGTATTTCTGCAATAAATAAACAAAAACACTAGGCAAGAAAGGGTTAAGTTCATTAGTATTTAAATAGACCTTCTTGTATAAAAGTACAAGTATGGTTTGATTACAATATAATGCATCCTTAATATCACTCCCTTTTGCATAAAAACTCAAATGTTTCTTTTTGCTGACTTTATCTTTCGACTTTTTTTGTTTTTCTTTTCCTTAATTCGAATGCACTATTTCTTTTTTTTTTTCTCACCCTTTTTTGTTTTTGCCATACTTTTCACACTCTCTTTCTTTTCTTTGCCCTCGGCCTCACTTTTTCCACTCATCTCATCGCTTCTTTGTCTTTTCAATTCATCCTCATATATTTCCCTTGGCGAGAGAGGTACAAGGGTAATATACTTTCCATCTTTGTCAAAAGTATAATGATTTATGAAACCATTATGTATGGTCTTTCTATCAAATTGCCAAAGTCTCCCCAACAATATATGATCAACTTACATAGGTACTATATCACATAAAACCTCATCTTTGCAGTACTAATAGAAAATGATACTAGAACTTGTTTGATAACCCTAATTTCCCCACAATCATTCAACCATTTCATTCTATAAGGCTTAGGGTGTTTTATGGTAGATAAATTCAGTTTATCAACTAAGGTGGTACTAGCAACATTAGCACTACAAAACATCTAGTATGAAATAAATTCTCTTTGTTGGTTATCTTCTTCTTCTTGAGCTTGTGCATTCAAGGCTCGCCTTGCAACTAGCATCTCACCATGGACGGGCCTTGCTACTTGATCAACATCACTAGCATCTTCTAATGGTGGCATGGAATCGGCATCGCTACCTTCTTCTCCTTCACTAGCCGAAACAATCTCCCCTTCATGTCAAGTTGTCATAACTTTTTTATTTGGACATTGTGAAGTTATGTGACCTGTTCCTAAACAACGAAAACATTTAATATCTCTGTAATGAGTTTGAAAATCAGATTTACCTTTGTCCTTCTCTTTGTTGAATTCTTTGGAAGAGTTAGTTTTGGGCTTAAATGGAGTCTTTTATGCTTTCTTCTGATTGGATCTACATGAATTTATAGAACCAGAAACAAACCGATCGTTGTTGCCCTTTCTTTTTAATTGCCTTTCCACCTTCATGGCAACATGCAACATATCCTCAAACTCCACATAATGTTGTAGTTCCACCACATTAGCAATATCTTGATTCAACCCGTTCAAAAATATAGCCATAGTGACTTCTTGGTATTCCTCTACATTGGCCCGAATCGTTGCTACCTCCATCTCTTTGTAATACTCTTCCACACTCTTGGACCTTGAGTAAGGCTTTATTGTACAACTCCCTGTGGTAGTGGCTAGGGACAAAATGCCTTCTTATTATAGCTTTCAAATCTTCCCACCCTTCAATAGGTCTTTCTCTATTTTGCCTCATTTTTTGCTTGGTGTCATCCCACCAAGTAATGACATAATCATCAAATTCAGCAATTGCCAACTTTACCTTCTTGGATTCGGAGTAATCATGGCAATCAAAGACAAGGTCAATATTATTTTCCCAATCTAGGTAAGCCTCAAGATCAATTCTTCCGCGACAAGTAGGAATTTTTAGTTTTATTCCCCCATTGTCTTCTTGCCTGTTTCCTTTTCTATTCCTCCTTTGGTCGACCTCGACATCATCAAATTCGCTATTTGAACCCTCATCATCAGTAATTTGCCTCTAAACTCTTCTAGCTTGCCTCAGAGCATTTGGATTTTGCCCCCTTGTGGTCAAATTTTCTAGTCTCTCCATTCGGTCGTTCATCTCTACAAATTGTAAGTTCATGGCTTGGAAGTGCTTTTCAAATGCCTCCAACTTAAAGGCAATGTCAATTACTTGAATGTCTTTTATTTCGTTACTCATTGTGATAACCTGTAAAGAATGATAGGAAAGTAAAAAAATTTCTCACTTCACTCCCTTACGTGTTTCATTCAAGTATTCATGTCACTCAAGTTCACTCGTGTTTAATCATACAGTTTTTAATGGTTTTTCTTTAGATGAGCTCACAATCTTGCCTTCTACCACTCAACTCTCGCTTAAAGTTCTTACAAAAACAACTCAAACAAATCAAAGTAATCAAATTGCAAAATTCATCAACTGACCAAGTGAAAGTATAAATTTTTGACAAAAATTCATAAATCTAGTAATCGAAATGGCCAAGGACTTCCTTGAGGGGGAAAAAAAACGATTTGATAGAAACGAAAACGAAAAGAAAATAGGCGCACTAGGACTAGAATTCCATTAAATGAAAAAGGAAAATAATTTAAACGATCAGGAATAATTAACAATAATTATTTTCGAACAATAATGAAGTAGAATTATGCAATTCGAAAAATTAAAGAACAAACTTTAAGAGTTTTCCTAGCTTTTTTTTTATTTCTGAGTTGAAAAGTAAAATCCCATTTCAATGTTGATTTTTTTATTTTTTTTTATTTTTTTTATCAAACAAGTATTTAGCAACTCAAATGGAAAAGGTAAACTCAAACGAAGACAAACATAATTGAATTTTTTTTTTCTTTGATTTTAATTTTAAGTAAAAACAAATATATTTATGACTTAAATGAGTAAGGGACACAAAACGAAAAAAAGAACGAAAACAAATGGAAAAAACGAAAACAAGAAAACGTAATAACAAGGTAAAATAAAGATACGCAAACCTGATTTAGAGTCTAAGCTCTGATATCAAACTGATGTGAACCCCAACCGACTTACTTTGAGACTCAACACCTTACGCATGATATGCGACCTTTTGGAAAGTCAAATCAAATTTGAAACAAGAAACGTTGATCCAATAGTAACCTGTGTTAGAGAACCTTGGTATAATTGATGAACGCCATAAAGTGATTAATTTTGATAAGTTCAAAACGATTCTTAGTAAGAACTAAAATTGAGAGAACTTCTCACAAAGTTTATATTAATCAAAAGTCTGAAGTGCATAATACATGAGTTTAGCTAAATATTTTTAGTGACTTAGCTATATGAAAACCCTAATTTAAGTTTTATAGTTAACAATAAACTTCCTAAATCAGGTAAGTTTCCTAGATAAAAATAAGCTTCTAAATAAGATAAAAAAAAAAAAAAAAAAAAAAAAAAAAAAACTAAATTCCTTTTAGGCTTTAAGTCAACATAAAAGAGACTCAAAACTCACTAATTAAGTAATTAAAATATGTTTTTTTCAACTATAGGCTAAAACAAAATATAAACGGCCCAAAACTAGATAAATGTGTTTAATATGGAGCAATTCAAACTAAAAAAGGGTTGGATTAGTTATTCCAACATGGTGGCTCCTTCTTGCAATTGAATCATGGTCACTAAACTTAATTTATTTTTTTGAATGCCTAGATTGATAATTGACTCTTTTTTGCAACCTTTAATGGTAGATAAATTATTCCACTAACCTTGAATAAGTCCATTGATTGAATCTTTAAATTTCTTTCTTCAATAAATCCATTTAAAATTCATTAGATCCTTACTTTACTTCCTTGTAGTACCTTGATTTGTATCAAATGTCTCTGGCTTATCTGTTCAGGATGTCTTGGCCCTTTTGGTTTTTATAGAATAAATGGGCTTTGAAATTACCCAGGGGCTGTATACATGCATAAATACATATTATATATATAATTTAATATAATTTCATCTTTTATCACTCAACCGTTGATATGTTTTCAACTAAACATCAATTTTGTGATGGAAAATAATTAAACAATTTTTGTTTCAAATAGGGCCACAAAAAGTATATTATGATGAATTTTATATGATGTGGCAATTTTTTGGAAATCTGCTTAATGCTTCTATTTGAGAGATAGCATCTTCAGCTCTGATAGGTCCACTTTTGAACTCTTAGAATAAAGTAGCTTTTATGAAGTACCACATCATGTGTTTAGCAAGTTTATGACCAAGATGTAGTTTACTTTTCCTTTATAACTAAATTAGAATATGTTACATGGTGCTTTTTTATAACTCAGAAGCAAAAATAAAATCAGAAGGCGCCTTATTTTGTTCTTTTGGAGCCTACTCTGTATCAACTTTATCTAATCTACACATAAGATGGGCAATTAATCAGTATGCCTACCTCACAATGGGAAAAAGTCAAACCCTACTTGTTCAAACAAGTTGATCTGCCATAATCCATTGCCAGCACCAATAATTCACCAGAAACACTACTATTCTTTGTTGAATCATTACCATTGAAGTCATATTTTTTCGATAACTTAGCAAGTTATATGTGTATAAGAGAGCTGATATTGGATGACCGCATCAGGGCATCGTACACACTGAGGATCACTTCTTCAAGTTTTAGAAGTTAGAGCAGCAGCATGTAGTCTTTTGAGATAGCATTTGGTCTTAGGATTGGTACTAACCAAGTGATCAGAGGATTCTAGAGTGCAATATGCTAGACCTAAAACTTCTACAGGAGTGATTTTTATTCCAGGAAAACAGATTACTAGTCCCCTCTTCTGAAAAGAGTTTCTTGACAGTGGAACTTTACTCTTGCATAGGGAAATTAGTTCAAGGTCAAGATGTGCAAGTCAAAGTTGTGAGTTATATGTGTATGAGAGAGCCAAACGATTTTTTTTTGGCATTCCATTGATTAATGATATCTTTAGAAACTGCTACAGTAGAATGAATGGATAGATTGTTGATCTGACTGATCGAGTACGGACCCAATGAATATTAGGAAACTAGGCAAGTACATGTGATATATGTCGTCCTTCTTGTTTATTTCCTTAGCCTTTGTGTCTTGTAAATCTCTTTTTGATCATTTGAAGTTTGAACTGTTTTAGGAGGGGGAGAATCATGGAATGTACCTATTTCCCCATAGGTGTTCCAGTTCCTATTCATAAACTTAGTTCATCTTGGAATTTATTGCTGTTATTATTCTCTTTTAAATCATTTTAGCAGTAGGAAATTTAATGAAGTTATTTTGAGACTTCATATTTATTAGGTTGTTTATTGATTCTATATTTTCTAAACCATATCAGGTTGTTTTTTATCAATTTGGCTCATCTGGTTGTCATTTCATGCAGGCCATTGGAATATCAAGCAATGAGTATGAACCTTCAGAGAAGGACATTTTATATGCTGAAGGAGTCACTCAGAGTAACGGCCTTGCCTTCATGGAATTTTCATTTGATGATAGAAGCCCCATGTCTGAGATATATAATGAAGACTTTGAATGCCTGCCTCCTCTGCCCAAGTAAGGTTTCATTCTTTCATCTAATATTTTACCTACAGTGTTTCTGCTAATGGCTGTTCAATTTAACGTCTCATTTTGAATTTCCTATTTGCCTCAGGTACCAACTAATTCGCATAAATTCCAAGGGATTGCGTGACGGTTGCAAATGGCTGGAAATGTTTGAAGACGTGAGAGCAGTTATCTTCTCTGTTGCATTGAGCGATTATGATCAGATGTGGGCCAATGGTTCAGGTTCTACATGTAATAAAATGCTGGCTAGCAGAGACTTGTTTGAGAGCTTGGTGAGGCACCCCTGTTTTAGGGACACCCCTTTTATACTTCTGCTTAACAAATATGATGCATTTGAGAACAAGATCAACCAGATTCCTTTGTCCACTTGCGAGTGGTTCAGGGACTTTAGCCCATTGAAAGCTCATCACAATAATCAGACTCTGCCTCACCAAGCTTACTACTATGTGGCTGTGAAATTCAAGGAGCTATACTCTTCCATCAGTGGCCGCAAGTTGTTTGTGTGGCAGACCAGAGCACGGGAGCGTACCTCAGTCGATGAGGCATTCAAGTACATAAGGGAGGTCCTTAAGTGGGATGAAGAAAAGGACGAAAACATGTACGGAATCAATGGGGATGATTCATTGTACAGTACAGAAATGAGCTCCTCTCCTCACGCAAGGGTGGAATAACTACCTAATCCTTTCTGGCTCTGGGCAAGCCAACATTTTGAACTGGGAAATATTGGAAATCTCTTACAGTTGCTGAAAAATATATTTTGGGTTTCATGCTACTATGATGACAAAATTCGAGCTTATTAGCGGTTGTGAAGGATAATGCTGCTGTGTGGTTTTGCTGGTTAGAGTAGGGATTGAACGATAAATAAAGCTCAATATAATTTGGGGGAGATTTTTGGATTTTTGGGTTTGAATTTATCCATTTGTACAGCTTGCCCTGTTCGTCATGAATAAAACTGGTTTTTTTTCCTAATCATTTTATTGTTTAGATTTCTTGATGGGGAAGATTACTGTAATTGCTAGACAGTACCAACATAATGTTATTGCTTGCCAACTTATCAGAATTCATCAATCTGCTTCTAACCTATTTATTTTTCGTTAGTCTATGGAGTTATAGTACTGTGGTTAAAGGTTGGGATTAATCACAACATTTGCAGGAAATAAAACTTTCACAATTACTATGTATCAATTCTGTCAGGTTAGTACCTGCAAATACGAGTATTTGCATATGTCCAGAGGAAGAGTTCTTTAACTTGTGCGCAAATCAAAATACGCATCAAAAGTTGTTCAAGGTATCTTTGGCAAAATGTTGTGGTCTTTAATTTTTTCCGTTTTGTTTATTGAACTCCTATAATATTTTTTCTACATTAGACCCGCTTATTATTATTATTTATTTGCACACCAAAATCATTTTTTAATGCTGGTTAGAAGAGTATACACCATATGTGATTAAATAATGTGAACCTCGAAATATTATTTGACTAAGATTAAAATATACAAGATTAACGCTATTCAGGCTCTAGTTTTAGATTCCTGTGAGTTTGGTATGCTGGTATCTGATCGTGGGATGTTGCTTAGTGATATGCATAATGTGTGTTTTCATTTTGTTAAAAGATGAGTTAAGAATATAGCGCCGTATACATTGTCGCATTTGTCATATGCTTATGCTAGCTTAATTTTGTGAGAATCTCCACCTTCGCAGCTTGAGGAGGTTCTCGATTGTGATGTTTATGAATTCTTGATTAATATGACTATTTCTTCTAAAAAAAATTACAAGAGGATCGTGCTGATATTAGGATAAAAAATTAAAGGGGAAAATATTAAAAAAAATAAAGAGGAAAGTAAAAACATTTAGTAAAATAAACATTTTTTTAAGGAAAAGTTACAAAAAAAAAAAAAAAAAAAAAAAAAAAAAACACACTTTGTGGTTTGACCCTTTTTAAAGAAAAGACGCATATATATTTTTTTTTTTGACACTTTGATACTTTATTGTTGGTTTTGTTAGACACTTACATATCAAATTTACTAATATTTGATCATGTGACGCAGAATATAAGTCAAGAAAATATTTTCCCTTGACATGGAATTTCACTAGACACTAAGATCCACTTTTAGATTAAAATTTATTTTTAATTAACTATAAAATTTAAAAATATTTCTAAGAGAAAAAAAAAATTAAATTTTAAAAAATTAAAAAAATTCTTAAATGTCAAATTTCACTCACAATATTTTTATGTCTTAGGAAATTGAGCAAACCCATAAATATCACAAAATCTTTAATTTAGTAGTCATATGATATTATTATACTCATGATATCAAAATTGAAATATTCATGAATAATTGTGAAATATAGGTGTTGAATTGGAGATTTTGTGAGATTTATTAATTTGTTTGGTTTCCTAAGACATGTAAAAAAATTTATATGAGTGAAATTTGATATTTAAGAATTTTATTTTTAAATTTTCAAATTCTAATTTTTCTCTTAAAATATTTTAAAATTTTTATATTTAATTAAAATTAATTTTTAAATTTAGAGTGGGTCCCAAAATACCAGGTGCAATTCAGTATCACAGGAAAATATTTTCAATCAAATATTATTAATATTAATAAATTATAGGTGTTGGACAATATTTATGAGGTTAGAACAATCTTAATTGACTTATTAAATGTGAAAATAGTGTTCCCAGTCCCTTTACCTCTCTAAATTCAAATTTGAGTTTCGGGTTGCAAATTTCTTTGTAATTAGAGAGTTATATGAGTTGTAATTGATTGTTGCAAGTTTGTAAAGTTTATAATTGAATGAGAAAATGCTGTTGAGCAATTGTGCTTGTGTACTATTTTAAGGGAGATATTTTGTATAAGAAGGGATAAATGTAACTTTTGAGTTTTTGAGATTGAATTCGTATATTCATTTTTTACCTACAATTTAGAGAATTTTGGGTGGTAAAGGTTTAATTAGCACTAAAGAAGAAGCCAGTGGATGGTGATTCTTACTCAGAATTAGGGGAGATACTTTATATAAAAAGGGAAAAATGTAACTTTTGAGTTTCTGAGGTTGAATTTGTATATTCATTTTGAACCCAAAATTAAGTTGGGAGAATTTTAGGTTGTAGAGATTTAATTAGCACAAAGGAAAAAGTTGGCCGATGTTGATTCTTTATAAGAATTAGGGGAGATATTTTGTATAAGAAGGGATAAATGTAACTTTTAAATTTCTGAGCTTGAATTTGTACATTCATTTTGTACCCAAAATTAAGTTGAAAGAATTTTGGGTTGTAGAGGCTTAATTAGCACTAAGGAAGAAGCTGGTGGATGGTGATTCTTACTAAGAATTAGGGGAGATATTTTGTATAAGAAGGGATAAATATAACTTTTAAATTTCTGAGCTTGAATTTGTATATTCATTTTATACTCAAAATTAAGTTGAAAGAATTTTGAGTTGTAGAGGTTTAATTAGTACTAAAAAAAAAAGTTGGTGGATGGTGATTCTTATTTAAAATTAAAATTGATTTTGATATTAAATTCAAAAAAGTCATTGTAATTATAAAAAAATTATAGATAATGGAGAATCTAAAAGGAAACTTGAAAAATGATGTAGGTAAGAATTCTGTCAAACCATTATAAATCTTTATATTTATCCCTCTCTTTCTCATTTATTAAATTGATCATATTTCTTGTATTTTATGTCAACATATTTTATTTCTTAATTATTTGAAAGCTTGTGGGTTAAACTTGGTTGAGATATTTTCATTAATATATATATATATATATATATATTATTGATAAATATTCATATTCTGCTTTGATTGTGCTTTTGACACCTGTTTGATTGAAGTCTTCGGCCTAAAGTTGAACTCTATATTTTGTGTTTTTTGGAATCAACTCTTTTTTCTGGTTTTGTTTCTTCTAAACTTCCAATCAAAACGTTATTTTTTTATTTTATTTTTTATTTTTTTCTCTTTATGCTTTCGCTATGACCCTAATTTTTCTTTTCCAAATTCCTATTTTTTATTCCTATAGTATTAATGCACATATTTTTGGTTTCCTAGCATTTAAAAAGTTATTTTCACTCTCACAACTACTAATTAGGCATTATCATTTAAAAATAGATAATAATCCACTCAGCTCGATATTAATTCCTCGTCCCATTTAATAAATGGGATGGAGTAGATTTTTTAATTTGAACCTCCGTCGGATTCGAGTGGAATACGAGTAATGATATAATCCATCCCGAATCCGAATCAACTATATTTATATATTTTTATTTTAATATTATATTTATATTTAATTTATACTTATTTTTATGTGAATTATAAATTATTTTATATTGACAAGTAGTATATATATATATATATATATATATATATATATATATATATATATATATATATAAAAGAAAATAGCATTAAAAATATTTTTTAAAGAGAAAAATAATAATAAATAAAAAATATATAAATTGATATTACCTACTCTATTATTTGGCCCGCCCCGCCTGGCGAGTATTTATTTATTTTGGGTTTCACAAAATCTGCCCGAAACTCGACCTGTTACCATCCCTACACTTACCTTGCTTAATGCCTAGAGTTAAAGTGAGCGCTTAGGTAGCACCTCCTTGAAAGCACCTCGTGTCACACAACAACTCCACCACTAAATATTCATAGAATTTATTGCCATACCTATATCTTCCTGAATCAATCATCATATAATATTCAAATCATACATACAATTCATATTCATATGAGTTATCAAAGTAATTGATTACATTTTCACTTGTTCCCTATTGATCATAGGACAACATTACCATCATCTATAAAAAATAAGGAAAAATCCAATAATATCCTTAAATACAATTTCATATCTATACCATTACATTCTATGGAGCTTTTAAAAATAAACTATTCATAATCATACAAAAAAAAAAAAGGAAAATAAAAAATTATACATCAAGAGACTTTTTGTGGAGAAGTAAATCAATAAACTATATTGTCTTGGTCAGCTCTCTCGTTATCTATGCTAACATATAAAATCCATAACATGAAGAGTGTGAGCCTTCAACTTAATAAGTTATATACATTAATACCTTTAGACATTCATTAAGAATCATGAGAATCACAATCATTTATATGAACATAAGTGAAACTTTTAATTTGGGAAACATATAAGAACATAGATGTGCCTATAAGAATTGACATCAATACAATGCTTTACATAAGATAGAACAATGAATCATAATCTCATAACCAGGTCAGTTATTGTAATACCCTAAAATGTCATAACTTATATGCATGATTTAATTCTCAGAATATGGTTTAAAGGCATTAAAATGATGGGAAATAATTTTAGAGACACAGTTAGAAAGCGAACAAATTACTTTTCCAGAAATCAGCGGCGTTGGGAACACTGCCGAGAAATTAGTAGTCTGGTTAATAGATGAATTTATAATTTTGACCAGGGGTAAAGGATCACATAAAGGCAAGTGTAATTTTGATAAAAAGAAAGAGGTAAAAAAATATTCAGGAACACTGAAAAAGTAACCAATGGTAAAACCGTAAATAAATGAAATTTCGAGGGGTATAGTGAAAATTAGTCTGTTTGGGTTTCAGAATGACTCTAAAACTATTTTTTTTAAATAAGTATAAATTAAAATAAGCCTTTTAATTCTTCACTTTAAAATCTAAATCCCGACAGAATTGTCAGAATAAATTACAGAAGAAGTTGGGGTCAAAGTATAATAAATGGAAGTTTAAGGACTAAAATATAATTTTTTTTATTTATGCTTAATATATCAGGAATGCCTTAGTAAAATTTTGCCATCTTCTTCTTCCTTCCTTAGGGTGGCCGAACCATCTTCTTCATCTTCCTCTATTTTCCAAGCTTGTTTCTTTAAAGAAAACCATAGAAAACTTGAATTTAACCTTACATCTTCCATTTCCAAGCCATTTCTTCCTTGAAATTGCAAAGGAAACCAAGGAATTCTTGAAGCACCATTTCGTCTAGAATCTCCATCCAAGGTAACAAGTTAGTTTGTTTGCTTTTATGGTTGTTTTAGATGAATTAGATGATGAATTTGATGAGTTTTAAGTTAGATTACATCAATTGATGTATTTGGATAGGAACTCCCAATTTCAAACCCTAGGTTGAATTTGTATGAATTGAACCTTTGATTTTGTATTAGTTAATGTTAATTAAGCTTAGAATAAATTAATTGGAGGATATTGGATGAATAATTTGTGGTTTATTTGTTGTAGAATATCAAGTTTGTCAAAGTTGTGCTTATTGCCTCCTTTGAAACTTTTGGGTGGAAATCAATTTTCCAAAACAATTAGAAACCTTATGTGAGTTCTATATGCATCATTTGATATGTCCTAAGCATTAAAATTTGATTTGGAAACCATATATGGAAAGTGACTTTTGGCCGAACTCATTAACACTATTCATTACCTTGATTTTTCTTTGTTTTTCCTTTGTGTTCTTTAGCCATTTTGATCCATTTTATGTTGTTACTATTGTATATTTGATACCCATAGTATTGTTGACAATGTGGATTGATTGTTGGTTGAATGGACTTTGATAATTTTGCACCAAAAACCTAGCTATTTTTCCCACTTAATGTTACCCACCAAGTGTTTGACAAAATGCCTAGTTGTTTTGTCTTTGGCCTATTGTTTTATCTTTTATAGGCCTACCATTTGAATTCCATCATCACCAGTGACATTGGCATGCCAATTGGCCTACTGATTTCTTTTGCCGAGCCAACCTTTGTTGTTTACCAAACCAATTATCATTAAATGTATATTATATATTGCAATGCCATTGATTGAATTGATACTTGAATTGAGCAATATTGTGATTATTGATACTGGTGATACCATTGTTGCATAATGGTATCCATTGATGTGTTTCATTCCTATATTGACCTAAATGTGGTTTGACAGAGCTATCGCTCTGACATGGTAGTGGTACATACTGTCGGCAATGTGCACATTGATATTGATGCCCTAGCTGGGAAGGGTTATTGGTCCTGGCTATAAGGCCTGATCAGTCTTATGCTTACTTGATATGCGATCGAATGTGTGATTACACATAGTCTACGTGTTTCAGGGTCCTATATCTGTCTTACTATATGATTCCATGCCATTGATATGACCATTAATATTTCTGTCAGTTTTTGATATTGATTCTGTAACCCAGCATAACTGATATTGTTTCCATTGTTCCTTTATTACTATATATCATTGATCCATCCTATTTGATTTGCGATGCATATAGATTCACTGAGTATCTTATATACTCACCCTTTTCTCTGTTTAACCATTTCAGGAGAGGAGTAGATTGCAAAATCCCATCTTCAGACATCCGAGGATTTCTGTTTACTGTCAACTAATGTAAATATTATATATATTATATATTTTGGTGTTCTTATTCTTGCTGCTCCATGGGGTATGTATGGGTTTGTTAGAATATGAACATGTATATGTATGTGATGATGTTTTATGGTACATGATGATAATATGATATGTTATAATGATGATTACAGCCAACTGCACTAGATTACAGAAAAAATTACAGAATAACAGAATAAATGGCAATTAAGTAAAATGAATAATTAATTGATGGTTATAGATTATGCATGTGATACTGGGTTCTACGGGTGCCAGTCGCCATTGGCATTTCCCGCATCCTAGGACTGTCGCGATTCGAAAGCAGAACGTGACAAAGGTGGTATAAGAGCTCTAGGTTATAGACATCGGAGTTTTAGGTTACAGATGAATAGTACCTAAATTACAAAGGAATAATGATTAAGTACAGAATGGGGTAGAATTAAGTAAATCATGGAGCATTGGAATTCCTGTGTCGTCTTTTGCTGTATTCGTCTATTATGTGTCAGTATTCTGTGTTTTTGTGATATACTGAGTACATTTCCTATTTTCCAGACAGATTACTGAGATGTCTGACGATAGGGATAGAGATACCAGAGAGACAGAGGTAGCCTATAATGAGTCATTGATTAGGGAGTTCTCAGTTTTAGAGGGTCCATCCAGATCTCGATGGACTACAGAGGATACAGAGAGGGGCGATGATCCCTGGGGAGTTGAGATGATGAGGGGGTTGATGGAGTTATGCAGGGATTTAGCAGATTTGAGGAGGGAACGTCATAATGTACCGCCACCACTAGTTCCAGTAGCAGTGCCCCCACCAGTGGCACCAGAGGCAGTACCAGTTGCATTGGCTCCTATGCAGCCAGTAGGGGTTCCTGGGGAGCCCACTGTACAGGGAGGCCGTAGAGTTATTAAGGAGGGTGGTGTATCCATGTTTAGCTTTCTGAAGCTAAACTTGCCAGAGTTCAGGGGTGACAAAGGCAGTGACCCAATAGACTTTTTGAAGGAGGTTGAGAAGGTAGTTAGGAGACTACTTTGTTCTGAGTTTAGAGCAATAGAGCTGGTTGGATTATTACTGAAAGGGAAGGCTTGAACTTGGTTTTCGAGGAGGATGAAGCCTAGGCTATATGGTGAGCATCCACCCTCATGGGTTGAGTTTCGGTAGGGTTTGATAGATGAGTTCATTACTGAGGGGGTGAAGACCCGTAACCCGATTTAGTTTGAGTAGTTGGAGCAAGTAACAGATCAGTAGAGGAGTATGCTGAGGAGTTCATCAGGTTGAGTAGGTATGCTACTCATATTGTTCCTACTGAGGTGGATCTGATTAGTAGGTTTAGGAGAGGGTTACATGCTGCACTTCATAATGCTCTGTTGGCTACAGAATTCACTTCTCTGACGATAGTAATTGATAAGGCTACACATATGGAAGAAAAGTATAAGACAAAGAGGGACTAGAAGAGGAAATGAGGTCCAAGATCTTAGGTTAGGAGGGGGAGAGCAGCTCCCAGCCTAGACAGGTAGAGCCAGTTCCTCGATTTGATCAGAGACCTTCATCGGGTAGTCAGAGAAGGAGGGTTCATAGTAGGGGGCCACCAATGGTACGGTCTGCACCTGCTTATTCACAGGGTTCCTCTAGACCAGCGACACAAATGCCTAGTGTGCCTGTTTGTGGGCTTTGTGGAAGGAGGCACGAAGGGGAGTGTCGGCTACAGTCAGGTGCCTGTTTGAAATGCGGGCAACATGGTCACTTCATTAGCAGATGTCCATTATGGGGTGAGCAACAACCATCTGCTATGGTTTCTCAGTCGACTATACAAATGAGTCAGAATATGTCCAGAGAGACTTCAGGTAGAGGCAGAGGCAGAGGAGGATAGGCTCCCAGCAGTAGTCAGGCCCTAACGGGCAGGGGTCAAGGCAGTATTTGCAGTTAATACCCAAGAGGCACAGGGATCGGACAACGTGGTCACAGGTACTATTCTGATTCAGAATGAGATTGCAGATGCCTTATTTGATTTTGGTGCTACTCATTCCTTTGTGTCACCATACTTTGCACCTAAATTGAATAAAGAAAGGAAATTATTGCATGTGCCTTTAGTGATTTCTATACCGATGGATGAGAGTATTGATGTGGACTATTTCTATCCTAATTGTTTGATTGAAATTAATGATAACATATTGCGTGCTGATTTGATTGAACTGCCAGTGTTAGAGTTAGATGTGATTTTGGGTATGGATTGGCTTACGAGGCATCTGACAGTTATTGATTGTTATTACAAGAAGGTCAAGTTTCAGCTTGAGGGGTAGCCAGAGTTTGAGTTTCAGGGTGACGTACTAGAGTTTAGAGTTAATATAGTTTCTGCTATCTAGGCCAGAAGGATGATTGGGAAAGGCTGTTCAGCTTATTTGACTCACATGATAGATGTGCAGAAGTTTTCTATAGAGCTTGATCAGATACCGGTAGTTTAGGAGTTTTCTGATGTGTTTCCTGAGGATTTGCCAAGATTGCCCCCCAGATAGGGAGATTGAGTTTGAGATTGAGGTGCATACAAACACTGACCCTATATCTATTCCTCCTTACAGAATGGCACCAGTTGAATTGAAAGAATTGAAAGTGCAGTTTCAGGAGCTATTGGATAGAGGGTTCATTAGACCGAGTAGTTCTCCTTGGGGTGCTTCAGTATTATTTGTAATGAAGAAGGATGGATCTTTGAGGATGTGTATAGACTATAGGCAGCTAAACAAGGTGACAGTGAAGAACAAGTATCCGTTGCCACGAATAGATAACTTGTTTCATCAGCTGTAGGGTGTTAGCCACTTTTCGAAGATTGATTTGAGGTCTAGGTATCACCAGTTGAAGATTAAGAAGGGTGATGTACCTAAGACTACTTTCAGGACCCGATATAGGCATTATGAGTTCTTAGTGTTGCCATTTGGGTTGCCAATGCACCGGCTGCGTTTATGGATCTGATGAACAGGGTGTTCAGGTCATTTTTGGATAAGTTTATTATTGTATTAATTGATGACATACTTATCTATTCGAGGAGTGAGGAGGAGTATGCAGAGCACTTGAGGATTGTGTTGCAAACACTTTGAGAGCATCAACTGTATGCTAAGCTAAGTAAATGCCAGTTCTGGCTAACCGAAGTGTGTTTTTTGGGGCATGTGATTTGTAAGGATGGTATTAAGGTGGATCCTCAGAAGATTGAAGTAGTTGCGAATTGGCCTAAGCCTACTTGTGTTTCTCAAGTTCGTAGTTTTCTTGGTATGATAGGGTATTACAAGAGGTTTGTGAAAGATTTCTCTAGGATCGTAGCTCCGTTGACTAAGCTGATGTGAAAACAATAACGTTATCTGTGGACGTGACGCAACGGAATATTAATGGGAAATGGAATCCTATTATAATCTGTTGATTCGCGCATGAATACCGGACAATAATCTTCTATAATCTGTTTATTTTAGAAATACCAGAAAATATGCATCAATTTCGTTGATTTTCTAAGAAATATCGAAATTGGAAGAAAAGGGTTTTATTCAACTATTCATCAATCTCTTTTACAAGACAAAACGCCGATATTTATATGCTAAAAAAAAGGAACATAAAGCCCTAATGGGCTAAAAGGCTACAACCCAAAGTAAGCAAAACAAAATAGTTCACAAAATAAGCAAAAGCGCGCATAAAACTTCAGAGGCTCCATTTGTGCATTAAACAGTTGAATTTGGGGTCAAAATTGGGCTGTGTCGGGTTCCTCAGGTATTGTTCTAGATCTCTAAACGAGCTTCGAAATGTGTAATACCCTAGGAAGCCATAACATGTATGCATGAATTTATTCTTAGTATGTGGTCCTTTAGTCTTGAATTGATGGGAAATAATTTTAGAGACATAGTTAGAAAGACAAGTTGAAACTTTTCCGGAAACTGGCGGTGTTGGGAACACTGCCGAGAAATTTGCAGTCCGGTCAACGGAAGAATTTCTGAAGTTGACTTGGGGGTAAAAGATGACCATAATTTATGTCTAATTTTGGTAAAAGAAAGAAGTGAAAATCATTTAGGAACACTGAAAAAGTAAACAATGGCTTTTTGGTAAATAAATGGAACTTTGAGGCAAATAGTGGAAATGGATCTGTCGGAGTTATAGAATGACTCTAAAATTATTTTTATAAATAAGGATAAATTAAAATGAGCCTATACACTTCCCACACTGGTATCTAAATCCTGATAGAATTGTTAGAATAAATTACAGAAGGTTTAATGACCAAAGTGTAAAGGATGGAACTTAAGGCATTTAGTTGTAATTTTATAATTTATTTTGTCTTCTTTGGCCTTCAAAATTTCGGCTTCTTCTTCCCCATTTCTTCATCTCCATTGACGTGCTCCATTTCCTTCTTCTCCCATTCTCCCATTTCTTCATTTCCTTATAATTTTCTTTAGGAAATTTATAGAAAACTTGATTATTTACTTAGCTTCATCCATTTCTAGCCTTAGATTGTTGATTGGAGCAAAGGATTGGGAGGCAAATCATCACCATCAATTCGGCCAACTTGGTGATTTTGGGTAAGTAGTTTATTTGTTTAGTTTGATTGTTAATTTAGTGTTATTTTAGGTTGAATTGAATGGGTATTGTGTTTAATTGTATTAGATTATCCAAATTTGATGGAATTCCCAATTTGAATGCCTAAATTTGAAGTTGTAAAGAATGAGTTTGTGATTCAGTGTTAAGAATTGCAAATTGATATTAGAAATGATCAATTGGATATGAATGAACAACTAATTGATGGTTAATTTGATGTGAAATTGTAGATTGTGGAAGTTGAGTTTTCAAAGTAGCCAAATTTGGGGATTTTGGTGGAATTGATTCAATTGGCTAGTGCAATGGCTATTGGGAGGTTTAGGTGAGTTTACATTAGATCATTTTACTTGATTGTATCATTGATTGTATGAATTGAACCATTTGGTGAAAACACTAATTGTGGCCGAACCAAACCTCGCCTAATTACCTATTGAATTGTTTGATTTTCCTTAGTTTTTCCTTAGCCATTTGATCCATTTTAATGTTGTTTAAATTGTGTTTATTAATACCTTTGCTTTGTACGACAATGTACCTTGTTATTGGTTTGAATGGGCAAGTCAATTTTGCACCAAAACCTAACCTATTGGCTTGCCATTGTGTGCCCACCAAGTGTTCGACAAAATGCCTAGTTTATTTGCCATTGGCCAATTGGTTTGCATGCCATAGGCCTACCAATTGAATGGCATTGTCGCCAGCGACATTAGCATGCCAATTGACCCACCAATTTCGGCCACCAAGCCATCATTTGTTTCTTGCCTTTCCTTGTTGCCAAACTTATGATTATTGATTATATAATGTATATGACATTGCCAATGAGCTTATTGCATACTGTATTGATTGATACCAAACTGACTGTTATTTGATTGATTGATATCTGGATGCCATTATTGCTTATGGTATCCCTTGTTATTGACCCTGATATGGTTTGGCAGAACTACCGATTCGATAGGGTAGTGGGGAAATACTGTCGACCTTGTGCACATTGTACTATTAAACCCTAGCTAGGAGGGGTTATGGTCCTGGCCATAGGACCTGATCATCCTTATGCTTATATGATACTGGTGACCTACATGGTCCAGTGATATTGATTGTCTAGAGACTGTATGATTTATTTTCATACAGTCCGTCCCATTATCTGTCTTTCTATATGTAACCGAGCTTATATATGATATTTCTTTAGTTTACTGTACCTTGATATCCTTACTGTCTAATGTATTTCATTTGACTTATACCATTGCCTATTATTTATTGTGATGCATGTAAATTCATTGAGTATAATCCATACTCACCTTTTTGTTTGTTTACCCCTTTCAGGAGAGGAGTAGGTTGTAGGATCCAGTCTTCTGTCTTTCGTGGATACCTGCTACGGACTATATGTATATTTTTCTGGATATTCTGTATTTATTTTGATATTCATTATCTAGCTGCTCCATGGGTATGTACGGGTTATCTAGGAGATGAACATTGTTTATATACGATATTGATGGTATATATTGATTATATGATGATGCATGATATATGATATATACTTATGATAGCCAATTGCAGAATGCTGATAGAATAATTGACAGGTTAACAGAATGAATAACATAATAACATAATGGATGGTAATTATAATAAAATGGATAATATATTGAGGTTTATAGATTGTGTGATGGTACTGGGTTCTACGGGTGCCGGTCGCCATTCGCATTTCCCATGTCCTAGGACCGTCGCGGTCCGAAAAATTGGGTCATGACAGAGGTGGTATCAAAGCACTAGGTTTACAAAATGTGAATCTAGGTTACAGATGAATAGTGACTGTACTACAGAGAAATAGTGACTAGTTACAGAATGGGGTAGAATTAAGTATACCATGGAGTATAGGATTTCTTTTGTCGTCTATTGTTGTTATCGTCTGTTATATGTCTATATTCTGCATTTTTACCTTATTCTGAGACCATTTTCATTTTTCTTGATAGATTACAGACATGTCTGATAGCAGAGACAGAGACACCAAAGAGGCTGAGGTTGCCTCCAATGAGTCCCTAATGAGAAAGGTTAGTGTATCAGAGGGTCCGTCTCGATCTTGACAGATTTCAGAGGACTCGGAGAGGGGAGATGACCCTTGGAGGGTTGAGATGATGAGGGGTTTGATGGAGTTGAAGAGGGAGATGGCAGAGATTAGGAGGGAGAGACAACAGGCACAACCACCACCTGCTCCTCCAGTAGTTCAGCCACCAGTGGTACCTGAGGTAGTGGTATCGGCTCCTGTACAGCCAGTGGGGGCTCAGAGGGAGCCATCTGTACAGGGTGGCAGGAGAGAGATAGATGAGGAAGGAGTCTCCATGTTTAGCTTTCTGAAGCTAAACTTACCAGAGTTCAGAGGGGACTGAGGTACAGATCTGGTTGATTTTCTAGAAGAGGTAGAGAAGGTAGTTAGGAGACTACCTTGTTCTGAGCTGAGATTAATAGAGTTGGTGGGTTTGTTACTTAAGGGGAAGGCCTGCCCAGCTGAAAAACATGCAAATAAGCACTTCAACTATATATTTCAACATCTATCTCAATTCAAGGATCCCTCTGGATATCAACTCAAAATACACATCTGTATATTAGATCACATTCATTCATCTCAACATATATAAAAATATCTCATAACATAACTTATATATATAAAGATGCATCACACATATATATACATGTCAACCTATGTTTACAGTACTATGGAACCTTTATACTGTACAAATATTTACATATATCTTTAGAACTGGAATTTACATGTCACAAGTAACAAAATTTCCATGGCGAGGATAAGATGTGCCAATGGAATTCGGGCCTCACTGCTGACCTGAAAATAATAACCACTGAAGGGGGTGAGTATAAAAATACTCATTGAATCCAAATGCATAAAAATGCAGTAAATGCTACATAATCAATAACTGCCCTTAAATGGCCTGTAGAATCAATATATGGTAACAAATCAAAGAAAGTAACAAGTATATGTATCAAAAAACATTTGAGCATTCAATATATAAGCCAACTCATATATGATATAATAGGATTAAATCCATTAATCATTAAAATCATACTATTTGTATTAAGCACAATAATAAAGTGCAGAAATTTCTAAACGCAAAGGGGATCAACCTTTATGACTAAGGAATATTGCACACCCTAGCATGGGACAATTTATGAATACTAAAGAATATTACACACCCTCTCCAGCAGGGGTTAAGTTATTTAACACTAGTGTGCACACGGTCGATGGAATTTTATACTACCCAACGAAGTAGTCCTGTTTTAAATATCATATGTTGTTGTCTCCATATAATAAAAAATATAGAACAAATAGATCTTATATAGATGTAGAATGATCATATATACATATATAAAGAATAATGGGACAACTTGGAAAGTTGCCAAAAAAATTATCCGGTGGAACCCAGTTGCGCTGCCGCAACTGGCTCTCAAATTACAGGTCCGTTTTGGGGTTTTTGAGTGGTTTCTAGTTAACTAGGTTACCAAAGGAATTAGATGGACCATGAGGTACCGTTTCGAAGCTTAGGTCAAGACTAGATGATTGGGCCAAGTAGTGACCCAATCGGCTTTCTAGATTTCATTTTATGGACCGATAAAGTTTAGGTCAATTTTGGTCGTTTCGGCGAGCTTATTTACGAGCCAATTTGCACTGTTTGGGTTTTTAGGTATCAAACTCTATTTTATTGGCTCCAATGTAATTTTATGGCATATATAATGCAAATCATGCATAATTATACATAAGGACTCACCTTTAAGCAATATATCCAGTTAGCCCCCAAAAACACCGATGGTAGCCCTAGTTGGTCTACCGTTCGACACTCTTAGTTGGAGTTTTTGACAATTCACCTATTTTCATATATAACACTCCGGTAAGACTATATAACATTACAAATGACATAATTCACATAAACAAATATCAATACACACCAAATTACATAAGGCATACACATTATACCTTATAAGCCTCATTTTACACAAATCATACTATATCCATTCCTTTATGCAATAATACATATCTAATACCACATTTAACTCACATTATGCATATTCATCACCTATACAACTCATTAGCAACTCTTATACACTTAGTTCATCATTTCATATTAAACATACACCATATTCAAACTTAGCTTTCAAGTACTCAAATCAATCATTCTTTACATATCAAAACCTATACATTTCCATCATTTCCAACACTTATTCATATTCAAACTTTACTTTGTAAATCACATTAGCCTAACACCATAAACTAGTAAACTCAATCTTGTCCAACTTAAGTAAAATTCATTCCATTCATCCATTTTTCAATG
>CANXYC010427504.1:0-11404 GCA_948193065.1 Aleurites moluccanus | reverse complement strand
TCCCTTGATTATATGTATGAACATGGAAACTTATGATGTTATATTATTGGTATTTATGAGTATAGAAATCTGTGAGTTCTACGGGTTTATGGTGGCCTTAAGCCTACCCTTGCCCTAGGACCGTCGCACCACTGGAGTTGGGGTGTGACATAAATGTGGTGTGTTATATTATGAATAGCTAATGATGAAATGAGATCAAATATTTATGATAATAATTGAATTGATTATAATGCCATAAAAGGGTTTTACGAGTATTAGTAGGATAACTTTTCTCATATTCTAGGACCGTCATGTTCTTGAATTGAGGACGTGACACCAATTTATCCCATTTTTTTTTTATAAAGCTTAAATAGACCCTCACAATATTTTTTGGCTAATTTAATTATTTTAGCTTTTATTTTCAGTCAATTTGACCTCTTTTTTGCTAAATTCTAGCGCTTGTAATACAACATGAATAAAATAATAATAAAATTTAAGTTCTAAAATCAATTGAAAATAAATAATAAAATTTTAATTAAATAATAATTATTACTGTTACATAGTAATTGTAATACCCTAGATTCATGTCACAGTTATTGAGCAGTTACCTGAAGTATCAGACCGAAAACACCGACGGTACTTAGAAAATTTAAGGAATTTATACAGTATTCAATTAAAATTAATTTTTCTTAGTTACTTGGCTAATGAGAGATTAAGAATAATAATAGTTAATTATATGAAGAAAATATGAAAAAGTATTAAAAATGTTAGAAAATTAATAGAGTGGCAAAATTGTAAATAAGTAAAACTTCAAGGGCATTTTGGGAACCCACTATTCACTGTCCAAAATGACTCTGAAAGCTATATGATGATAAACTATAGATAAAAATAAGTTGTTTTACTCCCCACTTTAGAATCTAAAACTCAACAGAATTAACAGAATAAACTACAAAAAGTTTTGGGGTCAAAGTATAATTAAAGGAATTTTGGGGAGGAAATTTTAATTTGCCATTTCTCCCACCTATAAAAGCCACACTTAGCATTTTTTCCATCATCTTTTCTTCCTTCTTCCTTCCTCCCATTGTTGGCCGAACCACTCAAAGCTCATCTCTACCATTTTCCAAAATAGTTTTCAAAGAAAAACTTAAGAAAAACCTAAACACCAACCTAGATTCAACCTTTTCTATCAATTTTTGACCATAAATCACAAAGCACATCAAGAATTCATCAAGGTAGAATTTGGCCACTTCTCCAACCTAAGGTAACTTGAAGTTTTCTTTGACTAATTAGGTTAAATAAGTGTTAAAGATGATGAATTAGATGGGTTTGAAGTTCAATTGCATCAATTGATGTATTTGGTTACAAAATCCCCAATTTGGCAAACCCTAATTGAAGTTGTGTAATGTCAAACCCAAGGTTAATGATCTTTAATGTCTATTTAGGTTAGAATATGTTTACTTGATACATTTGGAAGCTAAATTGATGATTGATTTGGTGTAAAACACAAAGAAGAGGAAGATTGTGAATTTTGCCTCCTTTGAAGCTTTTGGTGGAAAACGAATTTTTCAAGGCAATTTGAAGTGTTAAGTGAGTTTAATATACATCATTTACTATGCCTAATACCTTAAAATAAGAATTGGAAACCATCCTTAAAAACTGAAGTGTTGGCTGAATGCTTGACACTATTCATCTCTTTGAATTTTTGCTTTGTTTTCTTCTTGTTTCACATACCATTTTGATCCTTTGTACATTGTTGTTTATTGGATATGAAATGTCTATTGAGTTTCCAACTTTGTGAGTTGATTGTGTGATGATGAGGCAATATTGATGTTGCACCCAAACCTAACCTATATACCAAATGAATATTGCACACCAAGAGTTTGATGAATTGCCTAAATGAAAAACCATAAGCTTACTATTTGAAAATTCTATAGGCCTGCCATTTGAATGCCATTGTCGCCAGCGACATTGGCTAGCCAATTGAGTCAACCCATTTGACCTTGAATGAGTAACTTGTATTCAAACCCATACTTGATTGCTATAACCATTGTTATTATATAAGTACCTTCCATTGCTTACACGTTATTAATTGACAGTACTAATTGATTAATTTGCATCCTAATTGAATATAGATGAGTTATTTGACCTCTATTGATATCCATTGACTTGTTTCATCCTTTTATTGATTTATATATTGATTTGACAGAGCTACTTACCGACTGGGTAGTGGGTAAATACCTGTCACGATTCAATTTTGGGTTGCGACGGTCCTAAGGCACGGGTAAACCTAAAGTCACCGAAAACCCGTAGAATCCATGAACAATCTAGTTATCAATCATTCAATCAATCTTAACTTATTCATCAATGCTTAAATTCCATTTATTACTTATAAATTTTATACAAATTTTGTCAAAGTTTCCTTTGTAATTTTAATGCTATTCCAAATCCAAAATCGGGTCTTTCAAAAATTATACAGTATGCACAATAATTATTTTGTACTTCCAATAATTTGCCTACTTTATACCCTCAACTTCACAGTTTCATAGACATAGATAGCACTTCTAAATCTCTTTTAAAACATGTGAATTTCATTTTTTCTTTTTTCGTATCATTGTCATTATCACTTCACTATCATTATCATTAAGCATTACACATTATAGTCATTCATTACTAAAATTTAATAGCAAATCACATTACATTTTAACATCACTTAAATGTCAATTACTTCACTGTTCATATATCACTAAAGTACTTAATTATCTAATTATACACAGTATCATGGAGCTCTAAGAATTGACACTCACGACTTTTAGAGAATAAAATTCCACCTCAATATACTTAACATCCCAAGTCGGAAAAGAAATTGACTTGGAATCAGCTTCCTCTATCTCATCCCTGTAAAAATTATAAATCGCTATTTGGTGAGTATAAAAATACTCAGTGAGCATGTATACATCATTAAACAGGTGATATAAGCATATGATAACAAAAGATAACAATGGTAGTCAAGTATCAATAATTATAATGAATGGATATCAATATATCCATTTTTACATGTCAAGATTAATAAATTTGCACAACAAATATCTTTGAAAGTTTGGAATAGGTAACAATCAAATCGATTATAAACAATAATCGATGAAAGAATGGTCATCAATGGTAAGTAATAAGATATGAGTTTGGAATCAATGAACAGATAAATAATACTCATATCATGTAGATAAGACAGATAAAGGGCCATGAACACGTATAATCTCATATCAATCTCATGTCAATCACAGATCATATACATAAGGCTGATCAGGCCCTATGGCTAGAACAATTAACCCTTCCCAGCTAGGGTATCATTATACAATGTGCACATTGCCAATAGTATGTACCCACTACCCCATCGGAGAGGCAGCTCTGTCAAATCCACATATAAATAGGCCAATGAAAATCAATAACAATATCAAGTATTCATTAGGAACATTACTATACATTGGCTTTCGATCGATACACATTGGCTTACTTGTCAATCAATGTCAATACATTTCATTAATCATGTATCAGTTTCTTTTCTTGATACAAAGATAGCAATTAACAATAAATATTATGGTATATGATTAAACATTTGGTGTATGTACTTTTGGAAGCAATTTGGGTACATGACCAATCAAGAACAATAGACATTTCAATATCAATAACAATTAATAAATATGGATGATTTCAATCTTTGAGAATGATCAAAAAATGATCAACAATAGTAAAGTGACATTTTAATTAAGAAAGAAACATGTTCTTCGGGTCAACAAAATCAAGACATGAATATGATGTATATATTACTCACCTTAATTTATGACTTGAACATTTTTCTTTTCCTTAATCCTTGATTCTTTGACTTATCTCTTATGGTACCCATCACATCTCTTATTTATTCTTGACTCTACATATCCAATTAATTTCCATTTAGATAATATTAAACTTAAAATTACATTACTTATATTAAAGAAATTCTCAAGAATTTCCAAATTAGTAAGGTTTTTATGTGTAATATTTCATACTGGCAGCCTATGTTCCATATTCCATATCTCTTTATATATTTATCCAATTGCTTCAATTATTATTCCTATTTAAACTAGACATATCAAGCTTTACCATATCCAAAATTTACTTTATTCCCATTACTACACAAATTATAGTGTTAATTTAAACTTAGTGTTATAACCAGCACTGCTGCCTGCATTCTGCCTATAATTCTTATTCTAGCAAATTCTATTCTTTTGCTAATAACTCAATTTATACTTAACCAATTACTGTAATTATTTTTCCTATTGAAATGTAATATTGTAACATATCTAAATTTCAGAATATTTGGATCAATATATAATTATTAGTAAATTTCCAAAGTTAAACTATTACTTTAAAATCTCTATTTAAATAGACCCTATTTCTATGCCTATAATTAATTTTGTGCCCATCCAATTACAAAAATATTTTATAGAAATTTATATAACATATAAATGAAAATCATTAATGTTTAACACTTTCTCTAATTTAGAATTTAAGGTCCTTATTTCTATAGAACTCAGTAGCCTATGTTCTGCTTATCAGTCAATCAGGGTAGATTATACTTATGACTTAATATCTCATAAATAACAAATCCAATTGCTAAACCCTTTTATAGGACTATATATAAGAAATAAATTAACACTTTTCATGTTGAACACTTCTTCTAATTCTATCTCTGACGGTCTGTACAATAAAAACATAGTAGCATTTTCTAGGAAATCTAATTCCAGGTTAGTCAGAGTTTTTACTTAATAATACATAAATCTAAATAACTTGTTTATCTACAACTTTCATATTTTTTCTATCCTCAAATTCATTCATTAAGATTTCAGAATATTAGTCAGAAATTACTGTCTCAAATCATATTTTAAAAACTATATAAACCCTAGCTTATTTTTTACATTTTTAACTTAATTACCTTAATTATTTGTCAAATCAAACCTTAGAACTCTTAAATATAATTAAAAACTAAAGTTTAGAAAATTTATCTTAAACTTGAACCATTAAATTCCTTCTTCTTTTTATTCCACCAAATAGCTTCACATAATCTCCATCAACTTCCTTTCTTAACTCCTCTTTCTCTCATCAATTTTCCTATCTATTTTAGTTGGTTTATTTGGAAAGGTTAGAAGACTTATTTCTTTAGTCATATTCTCTCATTATGGTTTGGCCAACTCCTCCAAAAATGGCAGCTAACACTTCTCTTTTAAACACTAAAGTCAAAGATATAGGAATGATGTAAAGAAATCTAGAAAATTTTGGTAATTTTTCTTTATTTGAACACATGTTCTTTGTCTTTTTCTAATAATAAGCTAAGCAAATCATTTTTATCAATTGCATGGCCATTTGGCCAGCCACCTTATCTCATTTCTAGAATGGGTGGGTCCCACAATTTTATTTAATTGCATTTTGACCCAAAATTTTCCTTATTTACATTTTGACCCCAAAACTTTTTTGTAATTTTTTTTTTGTCTATTCTGTTTAGATTCAACCTCAAATGTGGGGAGTGAAATACCTTATTTTAGGTTGTTCTATTATTTCAAAATAGTTCTAGGTCATTTATGGATCTCAGATAGTGCATTTCTAAAATTGCCCTCAAAGTTATCATAAATTATAATTTTGCCATTACTCTTATTTTCAGTATTCCAAAATATTTTTCAACTCTTTCTTTTCACTATAATTTTACATAAAATTAATTTACTTAATCCCCCCAAGTCTGGGTCAAAAATTCTTAAATTAGTCGGACTACTATTTTTTCGGCAGTGTAATTAACACCGGCATTTTCCGGGATAGTATCTCAATAGTGGCCCGGTTGAGGCTCAAAAATTCTTGAATATTACTCTCTATCATTCTATGTATATTTCAATGATCGATTGAGCTTATTCATATTTCAATTAATAATATATCTGTTACTATAATCTGTTATGTCTATACCGTCTTCTGTACTTTTTCACTATCCATTACTCTGTCTGCTAGGGTATTACAATACCGTCGGTAATGTGCACATTGTTTATTATGGATCGAAACTAGGAATGGTTAATTGTCATAGCCATAAGACTTGACCTGCCTTATGTATATTACATGTAATTACATATGATTAAATGTGTTAAAACTCATTATCTGTCTTATCTACATGATATTTGTATTATTAACCTGTTCATTGATTTCAAACCATTGTTTTTGTTCAAATTTCTATCTTCTGTAATTTGGTATGCAACATTATAACCTTTAATTATTTATCTATTGTTTTACTGTTTACCTAACATTTACCTATTATATGATGCATATTAGATTCATTAAGTATTCTTATACTCATTCCTTAGTTGTTTACCATTTTCCATATCAAGAGTAGAAGTCGGATTCCAATATCTCTTCTTCAGTGGAATCCTACTGTATAATTTTGACAGTATAATTATTTAAAACTCTGTATTATGTATATATTCTAGTTGCCCCATGGTTATATGTAAATGGTTATAGATAGACTGAATGAATGGATATATGATATTATGTGAAAGTATTTTATGTTTACGACATGTGATGATAATAATTACACACTAGAATCACAGATTACAAAATGACTCGTTACAGAATGACAGAGTATAAAATGTATAATAAATGATTAATTGGATAATAATAAGATGATAATTGGTTAGGTTAGTGAGTTCTTCGGGTATCTGTTATTTTTGACAGATACTGCATTTTAAAACCGTCATATTTCCTTTTTTGGGATGTGATGATAATAAATATATATTATGTAGTGAATAACTAAAATCTCTAATATAAAATCTCTAAATCCCTAAATCCTGTAGTGTGAACTTCTAAATTTTCATTTGCTTATCTATTTCTTAATTAATCTTTTTTTTTTTTTGAATTAAAGAAGATGTTTGAAAATTCATTTTTCTCAATCGATTCTTGAAGATTTAGATTTCAAGTGCGAGGAAGAAATGGACCAGATTACAATCATCTAGCTCGCAGAAGAGTAACAACAAACAATCACAACCCATTGTCCAAAAAACATCAAAGAAAAAACTCTATTTTTTCCTCCTCCTTTTATTTCCTCTTTTTTTTTTTTGAGATTAACACAAAATAATGATATAATATTAACGATGCCTAAAAGACACTTGTTACAAAATTCTTATAGCAACTAAATAATTAAGACATTAACAGAGATTTTATATTATAAATAATAGAATAAAGAGAGAAAGTATAAAAAAAAACTTGAGTTTTAATGTTTTTTCCTTAAAGAAATTATTGGATCTATTAAGCACTTGAATTTTTTTCATTCGGGATAATAAAAAAAAAAAGGCCTAAAATTCAATGGAGTTAATATTTTCATCAGTTTTTGATCTAAAATTACCATTTAATCATTTTTTTTTAGTAAAAATTACTTTTTATTCTATATATTTTTCTTTTAATCATTTAAGCATCTGAATTATATATAATTGCTTTTTAAAAATACTCTCTCTACATCCATAAATAAATAAATAATAAATAACTTAATATCAATAGTAAAATTGATTTAATTAATAAAGTAAATATATTATGTATTTTATTGATTAAATTTTATTTTTATTTATATAATATTTTTTTAATAATTAATTTTTTTTTATAAATCATCTTGTAATTAAAAAATCAAACATATTTAATAAATAAAAGTTAATAACACACCAGCTAACAAATATAATATTAAGATATAATCTAAGAATTAAGATTAAATTTAATAAATATAAGTCAATAAATGAATTTTATTAAAATTATATACTCAAAACTTATAAATATTATAAAACTCATTAAATTATATCAATCAAATAAATAAAAAATCTATCGAATTCAGTAAAAAATAATACGAATGAAATTCTCGGGAAATAATGAACTTACTAAGAAAGAGAATATATTAAAATTTATACCTGTAAAATATAAATAAATAAAAAAGATAAATATAATAAATTAAATTGAAAAGAATATAATTGGTATCTTAATTTAGTAATTAGGTGAGACTACTTTAAAACTAAGTCAAGATCCAAATCTAACCAATAAAATTAATGCTAAAAATATAAAAAGTAGAAATATACTCGAAAATTTAATTTAGTTAGAAAAATAAATTTAATAAATCTCCTTATTTGAATCACGTTTAAATAACTGAAAAGTATTTTTAGACTAAAAAATTTTAAAATTTTAAAATTTTATTTTATTTATATAAAAAATAAATATTTTATTTTATTTATTTTAATCAACTGTTATAAAATAAATAATAAAAGTAAATAAAATAATTTATTTATTTATTTATTTATTTCATAGCAATTGGATAGCAATTTATTTTATTTAATCAATTGTAATTAAATAAAAAATAAAATTTTAATCAATAAAATACAAAATATATTTATTTGATTAACAAAATTAATTTTAATATTGATATTGATTTATTTATTTAATTATGAATATAAAGTGAGTGTTTAAAAAAATAATTTTACATAATTCAAACATTTAAATGATTAAAAGAAAAAAGAGACATTAAAATATAATTTTCGCTTAAAAAAAGGAACTAAAAAGTAATTTTCGATCAAAAGCTTATGAAAATATTAACTCTATCAGCTTTTGGGTCTTTTTATCCCAAGTGAAAAAAATTAAGGGTTTAATAGATCCAATAATTTTTTAAGGGTATATAAAGGAAAAACGTGAAAACTCAAAAAAAAAATTTTAGTAAATAAGAGTTTGACACTATTAATAATTTTTTTCCTATATATATAATATTTTATGCGAAAAATAACTTGTGATATTATTTTATTATTAAAAAATAAAAAGATAATTTTATTCACATATTAAAACAAAATTTAACGATAAGTGCATATTATCCTAAATAATAAACTTAAAATTGATTCTCCTCTTCTAAATGAAAAAAAAAAAAAAAAAAAAAGATTGATAGCTACTGCCCTTTAAGATATCATGGGCTTTCAATTTATTATGCACTACCATAATTAGGAGACACCCAATTCACAGTATTTCCCACTCCCTGTTAGGAGCTCATGAACGTTTCAGCAATCATGGCCGTCTCGTCTTCCAACCGTTGGTCACATTCTGATTTGAGGGAAACTGGGGTTGTTGATTAGGAATCGAAGATGTTGAAATTGATAACTTTTCAGCCAGTTGGCTACATTAGACCAGAAGTCATCTCCTCTTTCAGTTGACTCTTGCTGCCTCACTATAAACTGTTATCGCTTTCACCTCCAAAAAAATTTGAGTAGGGAGTACGCTTCTCTCTCCGTGGAGTTAGTGAAGCTGTCTACTATATCCATACTCTTTTCCACTCTGCCTGTATACGACTTCATAAATTTTAGTTCGAATAATGATTTGGATTGTTAATCATTCCAATTTCCCAAGGGGATTCCTTGTTTTGCTCAAAGATGTTCACTTAACGAACAAAGAGAATAGGATAAAAATAATTAAATTAGGGAGTTGAGCGGGCCTTTTTTAGGGATAGAGGGACTTGAATCCTCACGATTTCTAAAGTCAACGGATTTTTCATATAGTTGGAATAATTACATCAATAGTGCATTGACAATTATCTTCGCTCTCAAGTTTGTATTGATAGTTATATTTTAGGTGGTAGTAACAATTACAGTGAAAGTTACATTTATAGTTACATTTGTGGTGAAAGTGAAAATAGTAGTGAAAGCAAGAGGCATTTTTCATCCGACGTGGCTACCATAAGAGAAAAAGGTATTACACCGGATTAAATCCTTCACTAGTGCCCATAGATCAGTCATATAGATTCAAAGTCTCTTGTTTAGGCAAATCAAAATGGGAACTGTTTGGGAAGTAAGAAGCCCCTTTGACATCTCTTCATCTACAAAGAATTCTTGCTGTGAAAACACAGAGACAAAGGGTTGATCTTTGAATAGGAAAAAAAAATGGATCTATAGGGTCCCAAATGAATTGACTTTTGAAAGAACAAGAAATAATCAAATCCCATAAAAAATAAAAAGTAAGGCTCAAAAATTGTGTTTAATTATGTTGTATTATATCTATCTAAAAGTTGGGTTATTCAAAACTGCTTCTAAATAACTTACTGTTTTATGATTTAATTTCAGGTTAAAATACTTTTCAAATTATTTAGATAATAATTTGTTGAACTATATAAAATATTTCAAATTATTTATCGATAATCTCATATATTATCGATATGGGACAAGCAAGTCCCCCATCACTTAATTTACGTGTGAAATGTTACATTCTCCCCATTTTTTTAGTGCAATATTTTCCTCACAACTCTTTTAGCTAATTGGCTTATATTTATAATTAGACTTTGGTCACTTGTCTAACCCTATTTAATCTTGGGTATTATAGTTCGCTAGTATTTCTGACGACTTCATCTCATGCTCATATCTATTCCACGGATAGCTTTTTTCCTGTGGTCCTATCACTTCAGCACAATCACCCTAAGGTGACTTTATACCAAATTATAACGGCCAGATTTGAAATTATCTCCAATTAATCTATTTTTTTATGGCTCAATTTTGACTTAAAACGATTAATTCAAAATCAGGCTTAAAAACTGTGTTTAATTACGTTATATTATCTCTCTCTAAAAGTTGGATTTAAATTTAAAAAAAATTAATTTTTTTAAAAATTTGATTCATACACATATCATGAATGTTAGAGGCTAATGATAAATAAGGGATATAAATATTAGAGGTTAACATCATGAAGTAAAATAAGGAAGAGTAGATAAAATTAAATAACAGTAATAATATCATTAAAAATTTAAAATTTTAAAATTAAATATTTTTAATTTTAAATTATTTAATAATATATTACTAAAGTCTTAATTAATATTCACTTAAAATGATAATTTAATTTAAAATTTATACTAAATAAATATTAAATCATTAAATTAAAGAATTATTTTCCTCTAATTTTTCTTATTAATAAACATCTTAATTGTAAATTAATTGCGTCTAAAATAACTAATCAAACCCAATAAAAAAAAAACCAACCATCAAACAAACCCTTTCTAAAAATAATAACATGAAATATATATATATTTTTTTTTGCAAAAACTCCAAAATTAAACTGTTTTTCCAATCTGAAGGCTTTGAATTACATTTTAAAAATTTGATCTGAATAGGTCGCATGGTTTAGGTCATATCCAATGGTGCGGCAACACGCCATTTTGCCGTGCCATTGGTGTTCTACTATTCATCAACTGTAATTTTTTTTTTTATTTTTTACTTAATTTATATGTATAAAAATATTATAATTAAAATAAAAATTTTATAAATAAACTCATATTTTTTTGAATTTTGTTATTTAATTTTTAATTTATATAAATAATTAATTTTAAAATAAATTAATTTATAAAAAATTCTCATTATAT
>CANXYC010427485.1:0-19810 GCA_948193065.1 Aleurites moluccanus | reverse complement strand
CAAAAATTCAAAATTTCCCGATTTTATCCTAACTGACTTTAAACCACTTCTATGCCTAAAATTAGGTCATATAACATGCATAACTATCAATTTCATGCATATATACATCATATAAACATATTGTAAAGAAAGAAAAAATTTTCCCCTAAGTCCCCCTTAAGGGTCCCTATAGGGTTTAGGTTGAGGTGTTACAGAAATATAGATCTCCAGTGTGTTGGGTGGAGCCAGGAGAGAAGCAGCTGGAGGGACCAGAGTTGATTAGAGAGACTATGGAAAAGGTTCCTATGATCAGAGATCGGATGAGGACTGCCTTCAGTAGGCAAAAGAGTTATGCTGATCCGAAGAGGAAGGATGTACATTTTGCAGTTGGTGATCATGTCTTCCTTAAGGTCTCACCGATGAGGGGTGTGATGAGATTTGGGAAGAGGGGTAAGTTATCACCAAGGTTTATAGGCCCATTTGAGATTCTCAAGAAGATTGGTAGTGTGGCCTATAGTTTGGCTCTTTCACCTAATATGAGCCACGTACATCCAGTTTTCTATATATCTATACTGCGAAAGTATGTATCCGATTCATCACACATTTTGGAGGTATAGGATATGGATCTCAGTGATGACTTGTCCTATGAAGAGCTACCTGTGGAGATTGTTGATCGACAGGTCAGACAGCTTCGGAATAAGGAGATCCCGATAGTCAAAGTGCTTTAGAAGAATCAGTCCATGGAGAAGTGCACTTGGGAGAGTGAGCAGGAGATGAGGAGTAGATATTCATTCTTATTCCAGCAGTGAGGTATATTTTTATTTAAATTCGAGGACGAATTTATTTGTAGGGGGTAGAATGTAATACCCTATAAATTCCTAACTCATATGCATGAATTAATTCTCAGTTTGTGGTTCATTAGTCTTAAAATGATGGAAAATAATTTTAGAGACACAGTTAGAAAGTGAACTTGATATTTTTTCTAAAAGCGGCGATGTTGGGAACACTGCCGAGAAATTAGCAGTCCGGTCAACAGAAGAATTTCTGAAGTTGACCTGGGGGTAAAAGATTACCATAATTTATGTGTAATTTTGGTAAAAAGAAAGAAGTGAAAATCATTTAGGAACACTGAAAAAGTAACTAATGGCAAAATAGTAAATATAAGGAACTTTAAGGTGAATAGTAGAAATTGATCGGTTGGGGTTATAAAATGACTCCAGAACTATTTTTATAAATAAGTATAAATTAAAATAAGTCTATTAACTCCCCATTTTGAAATCCAATTCCTGACGAATTTGACAGAATAAATTACAAAAAATTTTGGACCAAAATATGATGAATGGAAGTTTGAGGATTAAGTTGTAAATTGTCAAATTGACTTTTAATATATATACAACACTTAGAATATTTCCATCATCTTTTTCTTCTCCATTGTTTGAGCCGAACCGCCTTTCCATTCCTTCTTCTTCAATTTCTTCTTCATTTCCTACAAATTTCTTAAGATTAATTGATAGAAAAGTTGAGTTTGAGTTAAGTTTCATCATTTGCCATCATCAATTTGTAGAAAGGAGCAAAGGAATCCAAGGAAAGATCTCCTTCTCCATTTCGGCCACTTCACCCTTTGTTGGCAAGAAGTTGTTTTGTTTGATTTTATTGATTATTTAGATGTTATTTAGGTTGAATTTGATGGGTTTGTAGTTAATTGACATCAATTGATGCAAATTTGTAGAAAGGCCTAAATTGTATAGTTAAATTGAAGTTGTAAGAAAAGGTTTGATGATTTAGTTTTAAAATTTGTTAATTGATATTAGAATAGGTTAATTGGATGTGAATAGGTGATTAATTGATGGTTTATTTGATGTAGAATTGAAGTTTTGACAAGGTTACCATATATAGCCATTTGGTGATTTTTGGTGGAATTGGCTTGTTCAAAGTGATTTGAAGCATTAGGTGAGTCTATAATGCATCAAATAACATGCTTAATTGATTGAATTGATGATTAGAAACCTATGGTAAAAATCCCACTTTGGCCGAATTGCTTGTACTATTCACATTGTCTATTTTCCTTTGATTTTTGTCTTGAATTCCCATGCCAATTTGATCCATTTTGATATTGTTTATTTATGTTTATTTGATGCCTATACCATTGTTGATAATGTAGCTTTGTGTTGATTGAATTGAGCAAGTCAATGTTGCACCTAAACCTAACCTATTAGCTTGCCATTGTATGCCCACCATGTGTTTGATGAAATGCCTAATTTATTTGCCTTTGGCCTATTGCTTTGTATTCCATAGGCCTACCATTTGAATGTCATTGTCGCCAGTGACGTTGACATGCCAATTGGCCCGCCAATTTTTCTTGCCGATCCAACTTTTGTTCCATGCCTTTATTGTTTACTATAACCTTTGTCCTTACTTGTATATTGTATCTTACAATGCCTTTGATTCAAATATCATTTGATTTGAAAGATATTGATTATATTGACAGTGATGATACCATTATTGCATAATGGTGTCTATTGACATGTTATTCCTTTATATTGACCTAAATGTGATTTGACAGAGCTGCCTCACCGACAGGGTAGTGGGTACATACTGTCGGCAATGTGCACATTGATATTGATGCCCTAGCTGGAAAGGATTATTGGTCCCGGCCATAGGACCTGATTAGTCTTATGCCTATGTGATATATGATCGACTGTGTGATTATACATAGTCTACGTATTTCAGGGTCCTATATCTATCTTACCATATGATTCCATGACTTGATATGACCATTGTTATTTCTATTGATTCATGATACTGATTCTGTAAACTTACATGATTTATACTGTACCATTATTCCTTATCATGTGTATATCATTGTTTCAACCTACATTTCATTGATGATGCATATAGATTCATTGAGTATTATTTATACTCACCCTTTTCATTGTTTACCCATTTTAGGAGAGGAGTAGGTTACAAAATCCTGTTATCTATCTTCTGAGGATTTCTGCTACAGTCATCAGACGTATATTTTCTAATATTTATGTATTATTATTTTTGGTGTTCATTATCTAGCTGCTCCATGGGGTATGTATGGGTTAGCTAAGACATGAACATGTGTATATGATATTTGATGGTATATATGAGTTATATGATGATATTGTGGTCTGATATATGACTGTTATAACCATTTGCAGTAAATTACAAAATGATTGATAGAATAACAGAATGGATGGTAATTAACTAAAATGGATATTATATTGTGGCTTATAGATTGTGCATGTAATACTGAGTTCTACGGGTGCCGATCACCATTGGCATCTTCCGTGCCTTAGGACCGTCATGATCCGAAAACGGGTCGTGTCACTTTAATAAAGGGATTTGAGTGCATGGTAATTATGATCTATGGTCTATGAAATATAAACAATCAACTATAAAAAATCATCTCTAATTGGCTAGTTGCAATATACTCTGCTAGGCATCATTCATGAATTATGAGAATTAAGCATAGAATGGGAATTCCATAATTAGAAAAAGTGTTTTCTCACTCCTATTACTAATTAGATATGATTCTAGAAAGTCACACATAAAAAGACTTAAACCGATCGAGCTAATGATGACCATAATTATTAATCGAATTGTTTAATTAATTAATTAGTGGTAATAGGATTAAAATTATAATTTAATTTACAAAGTATCTGGTATGTCCTAAAATTTAATCCAAATATGATTTATTATTAATTAAGTGTTAATTTATGTGAGACAGAAATGGGAATGACTTAATTGGAAGAGTTTGAATTTAATTGAAAAAAGAAAAGAAAAATTACTCTCAATGTATGATGTGGGCCCAAGTCCATAATTGTGTGGAAGAGAAGTATTTGAGTTAGTGGACTTTCCTAGCACAATTGTTGGGCTAGGTCTTACAAGCCTTTGTGATGAGCTTGGTGTAAGAAAATTCACTAAACCTAAAAGGTTTTAAAGGTAAATGACGAAGTAAGTGGGAATAAAAAAATTACCATAGTCATTTTTTCACTAACTCTTCTCTCCCACTAATAATTAGTGGGAAACAAGAATGATTATGGTCATTCACCCTTCATCTCTTATCTTCTATTATCTTATTTAATGGAGATTGTAGAGAATATAAAAGCAAGAAGCAAATAAAAAAGAGATAAGAAAGTTTTCATTTTCTTCTTACATTCAATATAGAGACAGAAGCTAGAGAAAGAGAAAGAGAGTGAAAAAAAAAAATAGAATTCTTCTTCATCTTCTTATTATGCTTCCTTTCTAGGGTTCTTTGGAAAAGAAATTGGCTTTTAAAATTCAAGTATTCTTTGCGTCTTCATGTAATTAAGTAGAGAGAGAAAGTAAGAAGTTAGAGTGATACAGAGGAAAAAATAAGTATTTTTTTTTTCTATTTTCGTCATCTTTTTCTACTTTTCTTTTTAGTTTTTTGAGAAAGAACCAATTACATACTTATTGTCTTGATAATTGAAAGACAAAAAACAAATAAAAAAGCTTTCAATGTGTACAAGAGGAAGCCATAGATTCACTTTGGACCAACTAGAGAGAAGATCGAAAAGCAAACTGAGTACGAAGAAAAGCTTGATTTGTTAAGTTCCTCTAGACTAATTAAAGACTTAACATTTGAGGAGTTGTGATTAAAGAATTATAAAATAGTTTTTGCCTATAAGTAGTAATTCGATCACCAGCCTCTTCTTCTTATTTATGTTTTGCACATAAATTTAATTGATACTTGGCAGGACTTTTGAATGGCATTATAAATTTTTAAAAGTTCAAAATTCAAACTGGCCATATTTCTACTAGTCCGAAATTTAACATCTATAACAAATTCCCTGAAAAATGAAATATTATATCCATGAAAATTATAAAATTAAATCAAACATTAAAAATAAAACAACTAAATTAAATATTATAGTTAAACACAATTCAAATATGGTACGAAGTCAAACTTCGAAGTTTTACGTTCGTATATCTTCCCTCACAAATTATTAAAAATAATAATTTAAAATTAAAAAGATGTAACTTACCAATAAACGGATTTATTATTCTATTAAAATTATTAAAAAGTAAAAAAAAAATGTAAGGCCAATAAAAAGCAGCCACGCGTGGAGTTAAAAAGATCAAGTAACAGAGATCCGTGTGGCCTCAAAAAGGGCATGTTAGGAAAAAAAAAAAAAAAAACAACCGACCCAACATATTCATTCGGCATAATAAGCCCAACTCATCATCACATACACACGTATATTGTCGAGCAATAGCATCCATCCCCTTTCTTTCAACGCCTTAAAATCTTAAAACGAGCAAACTTGATTTCCTCTTTTATAGCCTTGGCTTCGTACCTCTTCTTTACCTTAACACTCCTTGGCCTCTTCCCTTCTCTCTCTTCACCTTCTCTCTGTTGTGGCGGCGGCGGCTCTTCCGACTTTTCCTCTTTTTTTTTTTTTTTAAGATTTAGAAGATTCTTGGATCGATTCTTTGCTTTCTTTCTATATTTGTAGCTCGATCTGCAATTCAATCGATCTTTGTTTTTGGGTTTTTATAGTGAAGAACCGCCATGATTGCGGCCACACAACAACAGCAGCAGCAAACAACAGTGACGGCACCGTCTGCAGAGGAAGAGGCCTTGAAATGGAATACAGATTGCGTTTACTTTCTTGCTTCTCCTTTAACCTGCAAAAAGGTTGGCTTCTTTTTTACCTCTCTCTCTCTCTTCCTCCCCTTTTCCTTCTTTTATGATATCTTTGTTGTTTTCGGGATCTTGTGTTTGTTTTTACTTAGGGTTTCAGATTTACGATTTAGCTTTATTGGATTAGGTGCCATTGGTGTTGGATCTTTAGGGTTTCTATTAGTTTTCAAGAGATACCCTTTTGAATTTGATGAGTGTATTTGGCTACTCTGAAACTTTTTTTTTTTGTTGCTTTTTTAGAGGAATCTGATTTATATTTCTGTTGAATGTTGTGTGATTGGAACTCTATTGAAATCGAAGTTTCTTTCAGTTAGGGAAAGACCAAGAATTTATTTGAGTCCGTTTTTCGTTTAGATTTGATAATTATATGTAGTTGCAACTTTATGCTGCTTTCTTGCGAAGTTGGCATTTGAGGACTGGATTTAATCGGACCCATTTGCTTCCAAAATGCTAACAATGTACAATTATGTCCGAAAATAGGATTTTATCAATAGAACAGAATTCTAGGATTATTAGCTTTCTGGGCTTTTGAGCTTTAACAGTCCATTTCAGTTCTTAATAACACTTCCTTATTTCTAATGTCAACAGGGAAGTGAATGTGAATATCGCCATAGTGAATATGCCCGTGTTAACCCAAGGGACTGTCACTTCTGGTTGAATGGAAATTGCTTGAATCCAAAGTGTGGGTTTCGCCATCCAGTAAGTATTTCCTCCTCTTTTTTTTACGTATTTTTTTTAAATATCGTTTTTGAGGCATTGCAGATTTTAGATGTGGGAATGTAAATTAGTTTTCCATTATTGCCACTAGAAAGTTATATGTTTTATTGGTTAAGTTTTTTTAATTTTTTTTTTTCAAGCCTATAGACCTTAAATATTAATCTTCTCATTTCAGCCTCTTGATGGCTTGTTTGGATCGCAAGCGTCAGCTTCTGTTGGATCATCTTTGCCTCCATCACATATGGCAGGTGCACCTGCCATACACACTCCTCAAAATTCAGGTAAACAAGGGGTCCCATGTATTTTCTTCCAGAAGGGACTCTGCTTAAAAGGTGATAGATGTGCTTTCTTGCATGGACCAAGTCCTACTGGTAACAAGGTTATGATACCCCCTAGTACTGAACTCCCACCTCAAAAGAAGCTTGCTGTTGGCCAACAAAAGCTTACTCAAGGGCAGAAGATTCCACAAGCAAATTTTTTAAAGGCATTAGAAGTACCTGCTGAAGCTAAATCTGCACTAAAACAAGAAATTTGTCCACCAAGAAATGGATTAGGATTTGAAAGGAAACTTCCCCTATCAAAAAGTCTGGATGGTGAGCTACCTAAATGCAAAATAACAAATATTTCTCCTGTTGTCAGTGGAAACTCAAGTCGTTTCAATCGTTTGCATCAGTCACAAGTGCTGGATGATCATACTTTCCAGAATGGCAAGGATGCTGATGAGTTTTTGAAGGAGTCTTCTCCTGGTTTTGATGTACTTGTTGATGATGAGCTAAGAAATTCCAATTATTATCATGGTGAAGATCAATATGGAAGGAGAGGTCATGAAGGAAGGAACTTGAATCCTGTGGATGAGTATGACATGGGTCATTCTGCTGATTACAATTCAGTGGCTGACATAGACCGAGAAACTTATCCTGATCTACGAGGTTTTGACTCCTATGAACACATGCAAGGGCAGTATGCCTGGGAATTGCATAGGACTTCATCAGAGAGAATGCTGGTGGGGCCAGTTCATTTGGAACATAGAGGTTACTCAAAGGCAGATAGTCCTGAAATCAATGATGAGTCAGATCTGCGTTATCGTCTATCAAAACAGAGGAGAGTTAATGGCTTGAGATCAGTTGTCAGTCATGATTTTGTCCCCGACAACCATGCTGAGGAGAGAAGTTATTGGGGTTCTTCACGAAGGGACTCGCATAATTTACCTGTTCATGAGAATGCTATTAGTAGTCGCCTTCGTGGTAGAATAAAGCTTCCAGGAAGATCTTCCGATGGTAGTGATTTGCATGTAGAAAGGGAAATAGAAAGGGGTAGGAATCGGGGGAGATTGTCACCTGGGAGGTCACAGGTTTCGTCCCATCAAGGGAGGCTTCATGACAGAGTAAAAGCTAGGGTGGAAGAGGAATACAATAGTGAAGGGAGAAATCTTAGAGGTGCTCGAATGAGAAGGGAAATGACAAACGACAGAAGTATTGATTTTGCAGGCCCTAAAAGTCTAGCAGAGCTGAAAGGTACCAAAAGTACAGAGGGTGGTGAGGTACATGTTAGAAAAAGAAAACAATTGGAAGATCACCAGTCATCGGAAGGTGAACTTTCATTTGAAGGGCCAATGCCTCTTAGCGAGATTCTAAAGAGAAAAAGAGGGGCTGAAGCAGCAGCATCTGGTGTTGGGATATCTTCTATCAACAAGGATGACAATAATCAGAAAGAAAGCAAGGAAAACTTGCTTGGGAGCTCCAACAATGCAGCAGTTTCTCAAGGTGGTCTTTTATCCATTAAGGATGGATCCAATAAGCAAGTGCTTAGAGATAAGGAAGAATCCAAGTCTGCAGCAGCTGAGGAAAATACTGGAGTTGCACTTGGTCAGTTTTCTTCTCAGCTACCTAATCCAAGTGAGCCTGAGACTGAAGATGGTATGATTGCCGATGACGGTATGGAAGATCATGAGTATGAAGCTGAAGGTGATGATCAGGGGGAGGGGGACTATGAATATGAGCAAGTCGATGAAGGGGAGTATTATGAGGGTGAAAATGCAGAAGCTGAAGCTGAAGAGGAATATGTAGAAGAGGAAGATGGGGATGATTTTGCTAAGAAAATTGGTGTAATGTTTCCGTGAGGGGCATGGAGAAGCATGATGCTTTTCGCCATTATTGTGGTTTGTCGACTCCCCTGGGAAGTCATTGAGGTTGGCTGATTTTGATCAACAAAGGTGTAGTTGCCATGGATTTTCTTTGTAGATGTTAGGGATATGTTTTTCATGTATCTAAAACTGATTGAATGGGAATTTTTCTTGTGCTTGGAGCGATTTAGCTTTGACCATCAGTTCTGCTTGCACAAAGGCACGACTGTAACAGTAGAAAATTAATAAGAAAACTGTTGCTTAGTCTCTAAATATCTGTTCATTACTTCAGGTCTTTACTATTTACAGTTAAAAAACCCGTTTGTCGTTTCCATTTGCATGTGGAAGCATTAATTTCCACATTTATTTTTTTATTATTTTCTGTTGTGCATTTTTTATCGGAGGGGTGAACAAGGAAAACTGAATTTTTAATTTAAAGACTGAATAACTGTTCTGAAAACATTTATTGATCGATTTAAAAATATATCGTTTGATATTAAATTATCTTTGAATGTTTTAAATGTGGATATAAACATTAAAAATATTTGACGTTATTAATTATTGAATAAACACTTGATCTAGCACTTAATTTTTTTAAAATAATTGCATTCAAGATTAATGAAATTGAACCAAAATATTAAAAGATATTCTATAAAATTTTAATAATTAATAATAAATATGTTTTTAATGTAATTTAAATTTCGGTTGCCTCGGCTTTATTTTGATTTTTTTTTTACTGTTATTTGGATTTGATATCTCCATAGAAAAATTAAACTTTTTGAATTTGATATATATATATATATATATATATATATATATATATATATATATTAATTCAATTTTGAATTTTTTACTACTATTTTAATTTGATTTCTCCAGAATAAAGTTCAATTGTTTCAAACTTTCAATTCTATGAAAATTCAAACCTAATAGAATGCTCACTCTTAGGTCTAGTAAAACAAGTGATGGAAGAAAATGACAGACGATATCTTCATAAATTATGAGAGAAAAATAGTAACTTTCTCCGCTAATGGATTAATGAAGCCTAGTCTAAATGATTAAAGTTGAGACCCTATAACTAAGAGGTCATAGACAATGGTGAGATTTTGAGTTTATTTCCTTCTAATTTAAATTTATTTAAGTTTACTCATCTTATTTGAATAGTAATATTTATTAATGGTGTAGTTGACACTTATAGTTTATAATAATTATATATAATATCTCTTAGAAAAAAATTCTCCTAAAATGAAAAAATTACTTTTTAATGGGCATGTTGGAATGGATGGGGATTTGTCCTTCCTCGCTTTGTCTCTCTCTAACCACCAATGAAAAACTTGCTTTCATCCCAGGCCAACTCTTTCCCTTTTTCTTTATATATATACAAGGTCATACACCAAAAGAGTTGTGAGTTTGAAGTGCAGATTTAAAGTGCTAAATTAAGTTAGCATATCAATAAACAACTAAAAATCCTATTGCCAAGAAGGGAAAAATGATACATTATTGTCAGTGTAAGAAGCCGAGGATATTAATGAGACTATTGAATATGATTATGATACAAAGGATAATGTTAATGCGATGATCGAAGATCGTAGCTCTCCTCTGAAGAGAAGGAGAGATCTTACCTCTGCTTCACTGCCATAGTCCAACTCACAACCACCTTCTTTTTTTATTCCTTTCATAATCAAGTATTGGAGCAACTTGTCAAGCTTAACACTTACATTGAAAATCTTTGAGAACTTGGTCATTGATGAGTTTAACAAGGTGAAAAGTATATTAGATACAATTGAGACTACCCAACAGGACTTGAAAGAATCCTTTGCCGCTCTTCGAAAGGACGTGGCCCTTGGGATTACATCTAGTGACCTACATGCTGCTCCTTCACCATCTCATCAAACCTCTTGAACTTTGCTTATGTTTCTCATAATCTTTTTTGTGTGCTCATATACTCATTTTGGCATATTTTGAGCATTATAGCTCCTTTATTAGCTTATTAGTCTTTATGCTTTTTTGATTAAATCGATTGATACTTCATAAATATTAATCTTTAATCTATTGTTGATAGGTTAAATTATCTTTATTTTCTCTTTTTGATCCTTAAGAAAAAGGGAGAGAGGATATGGATATAAATATTATATTTATACATTATTTAATAATTCATAGGGAGCTCTTTTAGTATTTGTTTAGTATTCAAGAGTTCTTTTAATATTTGTTCAAGGGGGAATTCTTTTTGTTAAATGCTTTAAATATTTATACATGGTTCAATAATTTAGAGGGAGCTTTTTTAGTATTTGCTTAAAGGGGAGTTCTTTTTGTTAATGTGTAACACTCTGAAAAATACTACAAAGATAACTAAAAGTTTTTTTTATATGACACGTATAGAAATTTGATTTTTAATTAAATTCTAAGAGTTGCATTTCTAAAATAAACCTAATACGCTTTAATTAGGTATTTAAATAACCTAACAAAAATAAATCAGGGTAAATATGTGTAATATCTTAGCAAACAGAATAGTAAATAATGAAAAAGAACAATAGACAATAGATGGATATAATGAATTATAGTAACTGATGAAACATTAATTTAAACATGAATAGGTTCAATCGATTATTGAAATATACAGAAAATGGTAGAGTGTAACACTCATAAATTTTTGAATCTCATTTGGATCACTTTTGTGATACTGTCCCATAAAATGTTGGTATTAATTATACTACTAGGGAAATAGCAATCCGGCTAATTTAAGAATTTCTGACCCAGATCTGGGGAGATTAAGTTAGTTAATTTTATGTGAAATTATGGTGAAAAGAAAGAACTGAAAAACTTTTGGGAATACTGATTTTTTAAAGAGTAGCAAAATCGTAATTAATGGCAATATTAGGGGCATTCTTGGAAACGGGCTGTATAGGATATAAAATCGGATCCGAAGTATTTTTAAATGATAGAACAACCCAAGATAAGATATTTTACTTCTCACATTGATGGTTGAATCTAAACAGAATATATAGAATAAATTACATAAAGTTTTGAGGTCAAAATACAAATAAGGAAAATTTTAGGCCAAAGTGCAATTAAGCAAAGTTATGGGATCCACCCATTTGCACCAAAATTCTAGAAAGAAACACATGGTGGCCGGCCATGATGATGGAGAGGATTTTTTTTGATAGAAATAATTATTTGAATTATCAATTATATGAAAAAGTGACAAATAATCAAGATTCTAAAAAATATTATTTTTTATTTTCATTTTTTTTAAGTTGACTTTTGGTGTATATAAAAAGATGATGGGGATAGCTATTAAGAAGGAGTTGGCCGAACCTTAGAGAAGAAACAACCAAAGAAATAGGTTTTCTAATCCTTCCAAATAAATCAACCAAAATTAGATAGGAAGAGATGAGAGAAAGAAGAGTGAAGAAAGGAAGTTGATGGAGATTATGTTAAACTGTTTTGGGAAAGAAAAAAAAGAGAAGGAAATGGATCATCTAAGTGTAAGGTAAATTTTCTAAACTTCAGTTTTTAATTGTATTTAAGAGTTATATAGTTTGATTTAACAAATAATTGAGGTAAATAAGTTAAAAGTGTAAAGAAGGGGCTAGGGTTTAAAGGAGATTCTAAAACTATTTTAAGGAAGTAATTTATAGGCAATATTCTGAATTTTTAATGAATGAATTTGAAGTTAGTTAAAAAATGAAATTTTTAGATAAATATGTTAATTAGATTTTTGGAAAAGGAATTGATGAAATTCGAATTGAGGAAAAAGTTATTGAGTAAAAACTGTGACTGATTCAGAATTAGGGTTATTGACAAATGCTACAGTATTTTTATTGTACTTAATGATATAGACAAAATTAGAAGAAGTATTAAACATAAAAGGTGTTCATTTATGTCTTATATATAATCCTGTAAAAGGGTTTAGCAATTGTATTTGTGATTTATGAGATATTAGGTTATAAGTTTAATCTGCCCGGATTGACTGATAAATAGAACATAGGCTACTAAATTTTATTGATATGAGGACCTTAAATTCTGAATTAGACAAAGTATTAAAAATAAAAAATGTTAATTTTTATGTTATCTAAATTAATTTAAAATGGCTTTATAATTGGATGAGAACAAAATTAATTATAGGCATGGAAACATGGTCTACTTGGATAGAGATTTTAGAGTAGTAGTTTAAATTTTGAAAATTCACTAATAATTGTATAGTGATCCAACTATTCTGAAATTTGGATATGTTATAATATTATATGTCTATTTTCATTAGAAAAAATAATTACAATAATTGGTTAAGTATAGATTGAGTTATTATTAAAATAACAGAATCTGCCAAGTCAAAGTTACAGGGCAGAATGCAGGGCAGCAGGGCTGGTTGTAAGGTTAAGTTTAAATTAATACTATAAATTGTGCAGTAATGAGAATAAGGTGAATTTTAGATATGTTAAATCTTAATATGTCCAGTTTAAGTAGGAATAAGAATTAAAGAAATTGGATAAGTGTAGAGAGAGATATGAGTAATGAAACATAGGCTGCCAGTAAAGGTTCTTTATAGGCAAAACCTAAAACTTGAAAATTTGAGGAATTTTCTTTAATATAAGTATAAGTAATGTAATTTTATGTTAAATAATATCTAAATTGAAATTAATCGGATATGTAGAGTCAAGAATGAATAAGAGACGTGATGAGTACCATGAGCATTTGAGCAATGAACCAAGGAAATGGAATTGGAAATGAAAGGAATAAGTAAAGTGCAATAGAAAGTGCTCAATGAGGTGAGTAATGTATATATCATTATGTATATCCATATTTTGATTTGTTGAACCAATGAACATATGTCTTTCTTGATTAAATGCCACTTTGCTATTGTTGATCATTCTTTGATTTTCCTCAAAGATTGAAATCATCCATATTCATTGATTATTATTGATATTGAAATGCCTATTGTACTTGATTGATCATGTACTAAAATGTTTCCAAAAGTAAGCACACCAAATGCTTAACCGTATACCATGATATTTATTGTTGAATAGCTACCTTTGTATCAAATAAAGAAACCAATACTTGATTAATGAAATGCATTGACATTAATTAATGAAATGCATTGACATTGATTGACAAGTAAGCCCATGTGTATTTATTGAAAGCCATTGTACCATAATGTTCCTAATGAATACTTGATATTGTTATTGATTTCCATTAACCTATTTACATGTGGATTTGATAGAGCTTCCTTATCGACGGGGTAGCGGGTAAATACTATCGATGATGTACACATTGACTTTACATGGTACCCTAGCTGGGAAGAGTTAACTGTCCTAGCCATAGAGCCTGATCAGCCTTATGTACATAATATCAGATTGATATGAGATTGATACGAGATTATACGTGTTTATGGCCTAATATCTGTCTTACTTACATGATATGAGTATTTTTTACCTGTTCATTGATTCCAAACCTTATTTCTTATTGCTTACCATTGATGACCGTTCTTTCATCTATCATTGTTTATCATCGATATGATTGTTACCTGTTCCAAACTCCCAATGACATTTGGTGTAATACCCTAGAAAACTACCATAAGAACATAATAACATAACTAGTTATCAGATTAGAAACACTGAAATAACTAAGGATAATTTTTGAACCTCAGTTAGAATGCATTTGTGATACTGTCCCGGAAAATATTAGTGTTAATTACATTGCCCGGGGAAATAGCAGTCTAGTTGACAGATGAATTTCTGACTCAGATCAGGGAGTAAAGAATCATATATTTCTATGTGAAATTTTAGTGAAAAGAAAAAGTTGAAAAATATTTAGGAACACCAAAAATAAGAGTAGTGGCAAAATCATAAATAAGTTGAACTTTAGGGGTATAGTAGGAAACCAACTGTCTGAGTTTCAGAATGGCTCTGAAACTATTTTTCTAATAAACTAAAGATAAAAAGAAGCTATTTTAGTTCGCACTTTGAAATCCAATTCTCAACAGAATTGTCAGAATAAATTACAGAAGAAGATGGGGTCAATATATAATTATTGGAAAGTTTAAGGACTTAAATGTAATTTGTCAATTTTGCTTAATATATAAGCATGCCTTAGAAGATTTTTTGGCCATTTTTTTTTTCTTCTTCTTCTTCAAGCTTGGCCGAAATTCTCCTGCAATTCTCCACCAAAATTTTCTTGAAAAATCAAAAGAAAAACCAAGAAAAACTTTGATTCAACCTTTGATCTTTTGATTTGTAACTTTGATTTGCTTGGAAAATAAAAAAAAATCAAGACCACCACCATATAGATTTCAGATGGATCATCACCATAAGGTAAAAAATTGATTTCTTTGGTTTAATAGTTGATTTAGATGTGTTAGATGTTAAATAGAATGGGTTTGGTATTTAATTGCATCAATGTTACATCTCGATTTCGGAACATGACGGTTTTAGGATGCAGGAGATGCCAGAGGCGACCGACACCTATAGAATCCAGTATCACATACTATTATCAAATTATATCAATTAGTTAATCAATTTCTTAATTAAGTTCATGTCACGACCCATTTCCGGATCGTGATAGTTCTAGGATGTGGGAGATGTCAATGGCGACCGGCACCCGTAGAACCCAGTATCACATGCATAATCTATAACCATCAATTAATTATTTATTTTACTTAATTACCAGTCATTCTGTCATTTTGTAATTCTTTCTATAAACTAGTGCAGTTGGCTATAATAATCATCATTCATGTAACATATTAATATCATAGAACATAGAACATCATATATATACATGTTAATATCTAACTAACACATACATACCCCATGGAGCAGCTATAATATGAACACCAAAATACATAATATATAATATTTATATTAATCGACAATAAGCAGGAATCCTCGGATGTCTGAAAATGGGATTCTTCAATCTACTCCTCTCCTGAAATGGTTAAATAAGAAATTGGTGAGTATATAAGATACTCCATGAATTTATATGCATCGCCAATAAATATAATGGTAATAGATGGAACAATGATATAAATAGGTCAATGTAAACAATTGCAGAATCAATGACAGATGGTGATAGAATAGTCAATAGGCATATAATAAGTTCAGTATAATATGGAAGGACAGATAAAGGGTATGGACTATATGTAAACATACAGTCTCCAGTAGTATCAGTATGGACTATATGCGAACATACAGTCACCAGTAGTATCAGTATCAGTAAGCATATGAATGATCAGGTCTTATGTCCAGGACCATAACCCTTTCTAACTAGGGCATCAATAATACAATGTGCACATCGCTGATAGTATGTACCCACTACACTGTTAGAGCGTTAGCTCTGTCAAACCATATTAGGGTCAATATAAGAGTGAAGCATATTAATAGACACCATTATGCAATAATTGTATCATCAAAGGCAATAAGCTCAATATCATTCAAATCAAGAATCATTTCAATAAATGGCATTGCAATATATGATATACATTCAATGATAATTGGTTTGGTAAACAACAAAGGTATGGAACAAAGGTTGGGTATATAAGGGAAATCGGTAGGCCAATTGGTATACCAATATCACTAGCGACAATGGCATTCAAATGGTAGGCCTATGGAAGAAAATGCAATAGGCCAATGGCAAAATAACTAGGCATTTTGTCAAATACTTGGTGAGCAACATTGAATGGGCAAATTGGCTAGGTTTTGGTGCAAGGTTATCAAAGCCCATTCAATCAACAATCAAACCACATTGTCAACAATACAATAGGCAATAAATATACAATTGGAAACAATATTAAATAAATCAAAATGGCTATGAAATACAAAGGAAAAACAAAGCAAAAATCAAGGCAATGAATAGTAAACATAGTTCGGCCAAGAATAGACTTTCAAGGTAGGTTTCCAATTCCAATTTTAATGCAATATACATGTCATACATATAGAACTCACCTAAGGCTTTCAATTACTTTGAAAAATTGATTTCCACCCAAAAGCTTCAAAGGAGGCAATATGCACAACTTGTGTAATCTTTGTGTTCTACACCAAAATAACCACAAAATCATTATCCATTAGCCTCCAATTAACTTATTCTAAGCTTAATTAATATTAACTAATACTAATTCAAATATCTAAAGCAAACAACTTAGGTTAGGGTTTGGATTTTAGGGATTTCTATCCAAATGCATCAATTGATGCAATCTAACCTCAAACCCATTCAATTCATCATCTAATTCATCCAAATAAACCATAAAACTAAACAAAACAATTCCTTACCTTATGGTGATGGTGAATCTGAAATCTCTTTGCCAAAAATCCCTTGAATTCCTTTAAGTTCCAAGCAAATTAATGATGGAGAAGGAAATAACCAAGCTTAATTTAAATTTTCCTAAAGAAATTTTGGTTGGAAATGAAAAAGAAATGGAGGAAAGGTTGAAGAAGTGGTTCAGCCACTTGATGAAGAAAGGAAGAAGAAGATGAAAGTTGATGGGAAAAATGGTTAAGTGTTGCTTTTATATTAAGTCATAATGGCAAATTTCATTTTGGTCCTTAAACTATCAAATAATCATACTTTGATCCCAACTTCTTAAGTCATAATGGCAAATTTCATTTTGGTCCTTAAACTATCAAATAATCATACTTTGATCCCAACTTCTTCTGTAATTTATTCTGACAATTTTGTTGGGATTTAGATTTCAAAGTGGGGGAATCAAAAGGCTTATTTTAATTTATACTTATTTATAAAAATAGTTTCAGAGTCATTCTGAAACTCAAATGGATCAATTTCCACTATTCACCTTGAAGTTTCATTTATTTGCGGTTTTGCCATTGGTTTCTTTTTCAGTGTTTCTAAATGTTTTTCACCTCTTTCTTTTTACGAAAATTACACATGCATTTATGTGATCTTTTATCTCCTGGTCATAATTAGAAATTCTTCTATTGATCGAACTGCTAATTTCTCGGCAGTGTTCCCGACACCGCCGATTTTCAGAAAAGTAATTTATTCGCTTTCTAACTGTATCTCTAAAATTATTTTCCATCATTTCAATGCCTTCAAACTATATATTGAGAATTAAATCATGCATATAAATTATGACTTCCTAGGATATTACATTCAATCCACTTCAAATAAATTCGTCCTCGAATTTAAATAAAATGGATACCTTATTGCTAGAGCAAGAATGGATATCTTTCTCTCATCTCCTGCTCGCTCTCCCAAGTGCACTCCTCCATCGACTGGTTTCTCCAGAGCACTTTTTCCATGGGAATCTCCTTGTTCTGCAATTGCCTGACTTGTCGGTCAATTATCTCTACTGGAAGCTCCTCATACGATAAGTCCTCATTCAGTCCCACATTTTGTACCTCCAATATGTGTGATGGATCAGACACATATTTTTGTAGCATCGAGATATGAAATACAGGATGTACATGGCTCAGATGAGGTGGAAGAGCCAATCTATAGGGCATATTACCTTTCTTCTCGAAAATCTCGAACGGACCTATAAACCTTGGTGACAGCTTTCTCTTCTTCCCAAATCTCATAAGACCTCTCATCAGTGAGATCTTAAGGAAGACATGGTCACCAACTGCAAAGTGTACATCTTTCCTCTTCGGATCGGCATAGCTTTTCTGCCTACTGAAAACAGTCTTCATCCGATCTCTAATCATTGGCACCTTTTCCATTATTTCTCTTATCAACTCTGGCCCCTCTAGCAGCTTCTCCCCTAGCTCTACCCAACACACTGAAGATCTACACTTCCTACCATATAGTACTTCAAAGGGAGCCATACTGTAACACCTACCATTTTTATATATTATTTTCGAATATATATGTGTGTATAAATTTTAAATTTTATTGGCTGAATTAATTTATTATGCAACAAGTATGCATTTTACTTATTTAATTATTTTGAGTAATGATTGTAAATGAGCATGGGAAAATATTAGCGTATAATATTGATTGGTATATGGGATTTCTAAAATCTGTATATGCATTTATATTCTAAGTGTTAGAAGTTAGGAGTTAGAATATCTGTAGCGAATTTGCATAAATTGGGTTAAGTGGTTTTCAGCCGGCTTTGGCGAGCTAGCAATGCCGAGTTGACCATGCGAGGTGGCAATGCCGAGCTAGTTTTGCGAAGAGGCAATGCCGAGCTGGCCTTGCGAAGAGGAAATACAAAGAGGAAATGCAAAGAGGAAGTGCGAAGAGGGAAGTGCAAAGAGGAAATGCGAAGAGGAAAGTGCGAAGAGGGAAGTGCGAAGAGGGAAGTGTGAAGAGGAAATGCGAAGTGGAAATGCGAAGAGGGAAGTGCGAAGAGGAAATGTGAAGAGGGAAGTGTGAAGAGGAAGTGCGAAGAGGAAATACGAAGAGGGAAGTGCGAAGAGGAAGTGTGAAAAGGGAAGTGTGAAGAGGGAAGTGCGAAGAGGAAATGCGAAGAGGAAGAGCAAAGTGGGAAGTGTGAACAGGGAAGTGCGAAGAGGAAATGCGAAGAAGAAAGTGCGAAGAGGAAAGGCGAAGAGGAATTGCGAACTGGGAAATGCGGACTGGGTTTGGCGAAGAGGCATATGCGAGTGGAATGGCGAGCCGACAATGTGAAGAGGCATTGGCGAGATGGGATTGGCAAGCTGGCATTGACGAGATAGTATTGGCGAGCTAAGATTGGCGAGCTGGCGAACTGCGAGCTGGCAATTGCGAGCTGGAACAACGGATTGGGTTGGTAGAACGGAATTTAATTAATTCAGTTACTGAGGCAGTAGCCTATATAAGGGGCATTAATTGAAGAATTAAAAACACTTAAACTTATTATTTCTTTTTCTCTGTTCTATCGTGCTCGTCTTTTTCTCCAAGGATAGTCCGAAGCACTGTTCATCTCCATTCTTCAGATTTCACGATTTTCCATCAAAATTTCTGGAGAAAATTCGTGGAAATCATATAGACATTCAGTGTTTATCTCTTTTCACTTTTTAACTTGTGGGGAAGAGCTGGAGATTTCAAGAGGCAGTAGAGAACAAATTTCTGCTATTTTAACCTATTTGAGGTAAGGATTTATTTGTTGGTATTATTGATTAAATAGATATTATATAGGTTGGAATAAATGGGTTTAGTGTTATTTTACATAGATTAACACAAATTAGTTAAAATCCCTAAAACTCTAGGGTTTAATTGGAACTTTAAATTAAGATTTGATAAATTAAGGATGGAGTTCATAAATTGATGACAGAACTAGTTAATTGGATGTAAGTGGACAATAAATTGATGACCAATTTGATGTGAAATTGTAGATTGTGGGAATTGAATTCTCAAAGTAGCCAAAA
>CANXYC010427427.1:0-12243 GCA_948193065.1 Aleurites moluccanus | reverse complement strand
CTTTGAGTATAGTCCATTTCAGGATAATGGTATTTGAATTGCTGATCATGATAATGGATCTGTTGTTTGGAAATGTCTTAATATATGGATCTAAAGCATATAATATGTGATTTATTTTGGTTATGATCATTTGCATCTCGTGACTGAAGGTTGCTGTGCATTGTTTTGATTTTGATCCTGTTCAACTTAAAAGAATTTGTGTGCATTATGATTAAATGAACATGTTGAACAGTAGCTGAGATTTCTTATGATGTTTATTTACTTCATTATTGTTTGATCCTGCTCAACTTAGAAAAAATTGTTTGTTGTTGGCTTATATTTTTAGATGGTTTTATTTTATGTCGATATCTGATATGCCTTTTTGCCATGCAATGGTTTCTGCACTTTTAACAAATTGGATTTGTTCTTGACTTAGTGTTGTTAACAATTAGGTTATATTTGTTAACCAGAAACCCTTGAAGCTGCATTGGCCCCCAGCCACATGTTGTTTATGCATTCTGATTCCAATAGATTCAATGACCTAATTAGGTTGCATCTTGTGGTTTGGAGACTATAATCAGATCCAGGTTTATAGGTCTTAGGTTGGACTTTACAAAATAGTATGTTATGGTTTATTTTGTTGGTCAATTTGTGCGCATGGGATTTCTGTAAGGCATTGAGGTGTACAGCCCAATTTAAAATCCCTGATGCATTTCTGGGAAAGATGTGGATTAGGAGTTAGGACATGGGTTATTATAGTTCAAATGTCTTTGATTATGGGTTTAAAAATGAAATTGCTGTTATATGACTCATAATATATAGCTGTCATCATTTTGAGCCTATTTAGTTTTAAATCCCTGCCTTTAAAGTGTCCCAACTCGTTAGAAGAGAAATAAATTAAGTAAATATAATACATCAACCTTGAGGAAAATGCATCACAGATGTTTAAATCTTTCACTTTCTGAATATTTTCTATATATTTGTCTATGCAGGCAAACGCGGCGTCTGGAATGGCTGTTCATGATGATTGCAAGCTAAAGTTTCTGGAGTTGAAGGCTAAGCGAACTTTCCGCTTCATAGTTTTTAAGATTGAGGAGAAACAGAAGCAGGTTGTTGTGGAAAAGCTTGGTGAGCCAACCCAAAGTTATGAAGATTTTACTGCAAGCCTCCCTGCTGATGAGTGTAGATATGCTGTTTATGACTTTGACTTTGTAACTGCAGAGAATTGCCAAAAGAGCAGAATTTTCTTCATTGCATGGTAATACCTTATGCTAAAAATAGTTTTTACATGCATATTTGTGCGTGCATTTCTGGAATTCCCTTAACTAATTGTGTTTTTTTGTCAATTATTATATATAAAGGTCTCCTGACACATCGAGGGTGAGAAGCAAGATGATCTATGCAAGTTCTAAGGACAGGTTCAAGAGAGAACTAGATGGAATTCAGGTAGAGTTGCAGGCAACTGATCCAACTGAAATTGGTCTTGATGTCATTAGGAGCCGTGCCAGCTAAATAGGAATCTCCTGATTTCGCAATGAAGAGTTTCTCATGCACTCTTAAGCGAAATGTTTATAGTTCATGGGCGGTAAACCTGACTGAATTATGTTACTGGTTTGTTGTTTGAGTTTTACCTTGTAGGCTTCGCCTGGAACAGTTCCAATGATTTTGATTATATTTTTATGAGCTGTTATGCACTGAACTTATGCAATGTGTGTTTCTTTACAGTTATGTTTCTACAATATATGGTGTATCATCATCCGATTGTAGAGAAAACTGGGGTTTGTATTTGCAACACTAAAAATGGATGTTTTACTCTTTTCAAATTTGCAGAACATGACATGGTGTTCGTGGGTGAATTGCATATATACATGTATGTCAAATTATTGTATAGGGATGTATTAAATGAAAGAAAAATCATTCCGTGCATTTGCTTTGTTATATTTGGTTAGAGACTTCAAAAGCAAGCTCTCTGGCTGTCCAAGGTGGTCAAACAAACTTTGTTGGCATGGCCCGTGCGAAATTTAATTAATTCTAATGAGACAACGGGATGTTGACAGCTTGAACAATCTTTGTTGGCATAACCCGGATAATTTTAATAGGAGAAAGTGCTGTTGATAGCTTTAACTCTAGCATTAATGTTTGCTATTCTGGTTAAATGGATTACGATTTTTGATAGATTATGTTAATATAATCTCCACCGATAAATGTAAAATCAATGGTTGAGATATTCTTTTATACTATAATTATTCATTTCTAAAATTTTATTTTTTTAAAAAAACTCAACCTTAGCATGACTTGTTATGATATGAGAGGATCTTAATCCCTTTTAAATGCTATTTGGATTATTTAATATTTAAACACTAAATTTGACATAATCAATAATTCTTCCGTACCTTTTTTTTTTTCCTTTTAAATTATAATTCATTTTTTTTTTTTAGAAATTAATTTAATAAATAATTATTAAAAATATCTTTCATTAATTCACATCAATATTATCACATATATAATTATATTTTTATTTTTTCTATATTAAAATTATAAATTTGATAGAATAATCTTTTAATATTTTCATATAAAAGTATTATGATATCCAATTAAAGTAAATGATTTAATTATTTTAAATATTAAAAAATAAAAAAAATTAAAAAGTGTATAATAAGAGTATTTTAGAAAAAAATAATAAAATTAATATAATAAATTAAAAATAATCAAAATTTTTAATCTATTCGTAAAATGAAATAATTTTTTTTTTTTTTTTAGAACAGAGAGAATATTTTTTTTTGGTTTGGTTATTATTAATTTATATTAAGTAATTAAAATAGTTATATTATTATAGTTTATATAAACTAATAATAAATATGAGTAGTTGATAATTAGTTATTTCGGTTGTTCTGGTTAGAATTTTGAACTTTTTAACTAACCAAATTAATACGACAAATAGAAAAGAAATGTTTGTGTGAATGCACTCACTGTCTTTCATAGAATTAAATAGCTATTAGGTATTTTGTTTCACTTGTGTGAGAATTTATGTCCCATAAATTTATAAAGAATATACATTTATTTCATATTTACATTACATATTTAAAAATTTGATTAAAATTTGACATTATGAAATATTTTTTCATAAAAATGTATTTAATATCTAAAATTCAAATCAAAGCCAACAACAAGCATTAAACATAGAATAATTATGTTATTTTCATACTATGGCATAAACTGAAAGGATATCAAAAGGTAACTCATTTTTTCTGATCTCTGTATGCAATCCTGTAAGCAAAGAAAATTGCTAACCCACTAAAGAAATGAATCATTAGTCAGAAGAATCTGCAAAAGTATATATATATATTATGGCAGTTAAAAGTGGCAAGTTCAGTGGCTAACAAATTTGATTTACAAAACAAAATTGGCTTAAAAAGGAATAATCAATTTAAATTTTTTTTATTCGGCTAAAATGAACTTAATTGGTATATTTTTATTTAAATTGAATTTATTTGAATCAAATTAAAAAATAAAAAAATTTATTTAAATTATATAAATAAAATCTAAATAAATAAAATAATATAATTTAAAGGATTTTTTTATTTTTATTTTTTTAAAATATAATTTTTAATATATATTTGATATATATATTTATTATATATTTAATATATATCATATTTTTAATAATTTTTTACTAAATATATAATATTTTTGAAAAAATATTTTTATATCAGTAAAAATAATTTTTTTTTTTAATATTTTTATAAAAATCCCTATAATTTAAGGGTTTAGTCTTGGTAACCTAATAACCCAATAGCCTTAAATTGAAAAGTTGTTTAATGCGCCAGATCGAAGATCCCAACCTCAGAAAATTAACTAATAATACTCAACCACGTGTCTACCCACTCCCAAACAACTAATCTTCACGCATCTGTTCTTGCCGTCGATCTGGATTCTAAATCAACGGACAATACTTTCCATGTAGTCAATCCGTGTCTCTCCCTATCCTCCAATCAAATCACATATTTCTACCCTATAAATAATAAATATACAACCCTTCATTTCCCATCGCTCTCTCTTCGTTAAAAACAAAAAAAAATCAAAACAAAAACAAAACCCCCAAATTTGCACTCTGTTCAATGGCGCCAAAGGCAGAGAAGAAGCCAGCAGAGAAGAAACCGGCAGGGGAGAAGCCTGCAGAAGAGAAGAAGACAGTAGCCGAGAAAGCTCCGGCAGAGAAAAAGCCAAAGGCTGGCAAGAAGCTACCGAAGGAAGGCGGTGCAGCGGCTGGAGACAAGAAGAAGAAGCGTGTAAAGAAAAGCACAGAGACCTACAAGATCTACATCTTCAAGGTGTTGAAGCAAGTCCACCCTGACATTGGAATCTCTAGCAAGGCCATGGGTATAATGAACTCGTTTATCAATGATATCTTTGAGAAGCTTGCACAGGAATCTTCGAGACTTGCGAGGTATAACAAGAAACCCACTATCACTTCTAGGGAGATCCAGACTGCTGTGAAATTGGTGCTTCCTGGAGAGTTGGCTAAGCATGCTGTTTCTGAGGGTACCAAGGCTGTGACTAAGTTTACTAGTTCTTGAATTAGGTTTGAAATATTTAGTGATAAAAATGGTAAAATTAAGATATTTATCTTTCGTTTAGAGTCTGTTTTAATGTTTTCCTTTTGGTTGTTAATTGTTATAATGTAAGTATTCACAACTTATAGTCTGAATGCAGTGACAGTGCATCTTTTATTTTCTAATCTGTTGTTCTTTTTCATTTTCAAATTCAATTGTGGCTGGAGTTGATTTTGTTTGATATATAACCTAAAAAAATTGACATTCTGTGGTCTTGAGGTGTTTGTCGATGTATCAAATATGAATTTAGATTAGGAATAGATTCAGAATTTTGTATATGACATTCTGTTTGTTGTTGAAATTTTAGTTGTGGAATAGATTCAGATTCTGGCTATCAAGTTAGAGTTAGACTTTGATTAACTTACTGCACTGCTTCTTGGAGGTAAGGTGTTGGGTGGATTATGATTGAAAGCATAATGCTTTACTGATGTATCTACTTGAAGTTCTATATGTTTCAGGTGAACATGTGAATTTCCTTATTTGATAGAAGCACTAATGCACTGTGGACATAATGCCCGAATCCTGCTAGACAAACATAAGTCTGGTAGGATTCTGGCATCTTCCCAATTATTTGTTTGTGATTGAGATCTCTTGTTTGCTATGCTGCCCTATTTAATGTGTCCTGTTGTCAATTAATCCACAATAGCAGTTTGTATACAAAGATGTAACATTCGGGGATGTATTTTTCTATTTTTCCATCTCCCGTATTCATTTCTTTTCCTATGTTCTGCTATGATAGTTATGCATATTTGAGCTCGTTTTTTATCTTTTAAAATTAAAGTCATTTAAAAGCTTGTTTAATCCACATCTTGCAAGCTTTGTCATGATTCAACTTGATTAAACTACATATGGGATTGGTTTATGTTGGCTAGTTCTAAAAATCTGGATTTGAACCCCAAATTAAGGTCTTCGATGTGACATAATAAAACTAGTTCATCTTAACTAGGTATCTTGTTGCTTATACGTGGAATAATTTATGTGACTGGTGTTTGAAACATTGCAAGAGTTTTTGGTGATATTGTTAATGGCATTCTGTCATCAATCATTTAAATTGCTTGATTCTTGCTCCAAGTTTTTCCCCCCCAGCATATGTAAAATCAACTTTTGTGTTGTAGAGAATTGCCCCTTCATGTGCTTTGTTTTTTAATCATTTACATTGTGTATCTCTTTCTTAGGTTTCTTGTTCAAAATTTCTCTACAGTTGCATTCCCAAAAACTACAAATAGTATCTAAAATGACTTTTTTGTGTGTGTGTTTAATTTATTAGTGATTATTTATCTGAAAAAGTTTCTTTGCACTCCTGAATTTTAGCTTTTCTTTGTTCTCAGGCTGCCTATAAGAAATTGAAACGTTTCTTAGTTCTTAATTAAAATGTTCCATTGTTTCTCTGATTACTAAGTATATCACCCTTGTATTTTTGGATTCTTTTACTTGTATTTATTGATTACCATTGAGAATGCTTCTGGATCATACTTGCCATGGCAACCTAATAAATTTGTAGATACATAAGTAATTTATTTCATTTGCTTATTAAGTTATTTTAGGGCTGGCTAAGTAAAAGAGGAATGGTGCTTGTTATCTCTTAGTCTTCTTGATAACATTGCATTTTTCCATAATATTGTTATTGACTAAGACAAGACCATTATGTTTTGACATATAAATGAAAATTATATGATACAGCTATTCTGTTCGGTTGTAAACATTTCCAATTACTACCTGATATCTCCTATTATCAATTAATCCAGAGCAACAGTCTTAACTCCCCAATACAACTTTTGGGAATGTGGTTCTATTTTAGCCATTGTTTGTGTTGGTAGATAAATACTTTCACATGTTCCTATGATTTGTTCATGGTCTGAGTGGAAGCAAACTTCTATTCTGCTATAACGATTCTGCAAATTTGAGCTCACTTCTTATATTTTAAAATGAAATTTGTATTTGTTACTGGTTGATTATTTAAATTCAAAAGGTTGTGGATTTGACTCTCTATGTGATCGCCAAAATAAACGATTGAGAACAAGTTGAGAGAATAGATATTAAAATGGTTTAAGCACGTAGAATGGAGACCTAGGAAGGCTCTGGTAAAGAGGCTTTGATTAAGAAGGTTGGACATATCATGATAGCGAAGAGGAAGAAAGGAAAAAATAGATCTTAGAGGTATTACAATTAAATCATTTAGAGAGAATAAAAAATTTATATAATTGACATTAATTAATTTTGAGATTAAGGTTAAATTGAATTGAGTTGAGTTGAGTTGCTGGTTGATAATGCATCTGGCCCATTTTATAATATTCAAACACAGTCAAGATTTTTTTTGTTATATTGTTAACAGCATTTCTCATTTGTTGTCAATCTAATTCCTTCTTGATCGTTGCTCAAAGTCGTTTTTTCAGAGTGTATGTTAAATCTGCTTATGCATTATAAAAGTTGCTCCTCCTTTTGCTTCTGCTTTTAATTATATATGCTGTCATTGTGGTGTTTGCTTGCACAGAATTCTCACCAGCTGCACTAGAACCTACACATAGGGGGAAGCATGGACATCCCACTATCAATCTATCTATCTCAAATGTCTTTTTTGTTTGATTAATAAAAAAATTATTTTATGTCAAAAGATTTCCGTGCACTTCTAGATGTTTACTTTATCTTGGCATCCTCAGGCTGCCTAAAAGAAATTGAAACATCTGTCCTTCAATATATGTTGTCAAAATGCATATAGATTGTTGCACTTTGTATATTATTTAGATTGTTCATTGTTGATTTAGTACATGACACAAAGTACTAATCTTTTTCTCCTTTTCTATATTTTCACTCGCGGAGAGGCTGTATGAAACTAGGAGTTACAAATTTATTTGCCAATTTTGTTTGAGATCAAATGACAAACGGCAGAATTTGAATCTCAACAACAGAATAGTTCTCCCACATTATAGTACACTTGTTTGAATCCAAACTTCAATACTCATGCTTATTTCTTTATCAAAATTGTTGGTAAGTTCTATATCTCGTGAAAGTAATGGTACAAAATTTATGTGCACAGATTTCTCTAATTTGGGTGGGTGACCTTTCAAGCACCAGCACATGCACAGCTAAATGACACTGATTTTAAACATGGTTGAAGTTGATAAATTCGCTTTTATCCTTTCCCAGCAAACATGCATATCATTCCCCTTTGCCTTTTTGGACTAACAATTATGAAAAACGTACTGCGTCCTATTCTCCTGGGTAGAAAAATTTGCTATAATTTTTACAGTTTCAGAGAAAATCCATGTCTCATTTATTCAAGTCAATAATAATCATCTTCCTCATGTATATTCCTTTTCTAATTTCCGACTTTAGTTTCTTGCGTGCGTTACTTCCATCACTGAATAGAAAGTAGGAAAATTTCCTGCAGATATGGATGCATAATTTTACCAAGAATCAAATTAGATTGATTTTGGATATTTTTTCTATCAATCATTTGGCAAATCATGAAAGATTGATCATATTTAAGCTTCGTTTCTTCTCTACATTCTAAATGGCGAGTTCAGGTCCATTTAGTTTATCAAACAAAAATATAGACAAACTTTTCTGGGAGGTGGGGTGTGGTTCAAAGCTGTAGATGCTGCAGATTCACAATTGAACTGCGCGAATCCATAAGTGGACTTATAAATGGGTTGATATCTCTTCTTCAGCTTCGGTCTCATAAATGGACATCATCAGTCCAACAACTACAACGGGGCCCGAACAGATCTAACCCATTTGGGTATGAAGCTTTGATACTATATTAAAATCCATGGGACCCATACCTAAGTGGATTTATAAATAGGTAGGTGTTGAAACCCACTTGCACAAAATCAATTGACTTGTGCTAAGTCCAACACTCACTCACTTACTTATAAGTCATTTATTTAATTTATCATTATTCGATGTGGATACTTTTCCCAACACTAGCAGCTGCAATATCAATTGTTTGTTTGCTTTGTTTTTCTTTTTTTTTAAACTAAAACCTTTCTATAATATTAAAAAAAGAAATCATGATTTGCGTTTACAGATATAATCTATGTAATTATGTAAACTCAACTCAGATGGATCATTTGTTAGAAGCACAGGTTTGGCTTCAGCTGGGGGTCTAATTCGGCCGGATAATGGGGCTTGGTTGGGTGGTTATGCAGTTAATTTAGGATAATGGGGCTTGATTGGTGGTTATGCAGTTAATTTAGGTAGCTGTTCTATTTGTATGGCTGAATTATGGGGCATCTATGTGGGGCTGAATATGGCTTGGGACAAGGGGTTTAGAAAAGTGTTGGTGGAAACAGATAGTCTAAGTATGGTTCGTCTAGTCTTGGATGAAGGCTGTAGGGTTAATGGATTGCTCAGACTAGTGTTGGCTATTAAGGGACTTCTCAAGAGAGATTAGACTGTGGAAATTACTCATATTTATAACGAAGCCAACTTCTGTGCAGACTGATGGCCCATCTTTGTAGCATTTTTTCTATTAGGGTTCATGAGCTTGATTCCCGCCCTCATAGAATTAGTAGTTATTGCATCATGATATTTGTGGTGTTCCATATGAGAGGAATGTTTTGATGTAATTCTTGGCTTTTTCCTTCCATTTTATATAAAAAAATAATCCATGTAATTTAGATATAGAAAAAAGTTCAAATCCTCTCCATAATACTAAAAAATTAAAAAATAATTATGGTTTATCTGCTTATTATTGAAAAGAAATAACACATGATAGCTTAAGAATTCTTGAAATTGAAATTTACATCACTTCTGTTATTGAAATGAATTTTCTTAAAAAGATATTGAGTCAAATGATATCATAGACTAAAATTAATAAATTCCACCTAAATATAAATAAAGAATAACTATCCAATGCTTAAATGATTATAAGTTAATTAACAACTTCTAATAAGTGTTACAAATCAATCGAATAGGAAAGTAATATAATTCAAATAAATGTGAAAAAGTTGAGTAATTTATATGGATAGTCATTCATTCAATTATACGTTTTATTTTAATATAATCACCTAATTAATTTTTTATTATTAAAATCATTTAACTTAATAATTTATTTTATTGTAGTTTAATGGTGATCGACAAAATAGCTGATGTGGCTCGCTACTGGTCACGTGGCTATTGAGTATCACCACTTAGCCCGATAACATAGCAAGAAACCAAACTCACCATCACACGTCATGAATTACTTTTATCAACAACAATTATCAATCATCAATTCATCAACAAATTGCAAAACATGTACTGGTAAACTGTAATAAAAGAACACAAAGTTGATAAATTAGAAAACTCTCCTGTTCTTTATGGATAAAATTTCTTCCATTTGCTTTTCTTTCACCCATTTCGTAGCTGAAAAAAGAGAAACCATAAATTACAATTAGGTCTGAAAACCAATCTCCAAGATTTAAAAATTTATGTTTCTAATTTATTTGCATCCTTAAATTAATAAATAAAATATCCATCATTTAACTCGTTGAGATGCGAATGGACTCTTCCATCAGTATTCATGTCCTTTTCCCAGACTTATTCACCAACCAAACAGTTTGCTTTAATTAAACCAAATTCTTAAAAACATACCAACATAAGAGGAGGCAATAGTAGAGCCACAGCCAAAGGTCTTGAAGTGAGCATCACCTATCTCTCTAGTCTTCTCATCAACCTTAATTTGCAGTTTCATAACATCTCCATAAGCCGGTGCACCACGAGCCTTGTGCCCACCATGGGATTGTTACTGTCGAAGGATTCGACGTTGCTTGGGTTATTAAAGTGATCGATGATGTTCTCGTGGTATAAACGTGGTAGGATCTTATCACGGTCTAATTTTAGACTATGACAATCATAAGGTACGGGTAATGCCTATACGACCAGTATCTCGAAGAACCAATACTTTTACTTTAACTTAACCTTTACAAATTAATAATGTCATTAATGATCATTCCTTAACATATAATATATTTTAGGTAGTAATTTTTTTTTTTCTGAAACATCATAAAATTCTTATAAAAAAACTGACAGAGTTTCTTTTATAACTCTGACTTAAACTATCCGTAAGAAATAAAAATAACACTCCTAATAAAACATAAATCCCCTTTTAACCTCCATTGATCAATCACAACTCAATAAGTATTTCATAATTTACATTTATAACTCATATCATATATGTACATCATTAACATTATCATATCATAATTGGTTAACATTCTGATCATATTTAACATTATACTCTTAGTCAATCCAAACCCTATATATATTATATACCAAAAAACTTCTATACACAGGAGTAACCTCAATACATACATATGTGATCCAAAGCTTAAGGTAATGTAGCCAATGGATGATTACCTCACCGAAATCCTGAAAATATTTAACCACTGAGAGGTGAGTATAAGATTATACTCAATAAATCAATATATATGAGTATGCAATATTATTCATGAAAAGTCACATCTATCCATTAATGATCTATAAATATTAGATATTGATAATGAAATGGTGAAATATATATCATGAACCATAATACATATAATATAACAAGATAACATATCATATCATATCATAATATTGTGTTGTTACTTCACTTCTCTTCCTTCACATATCTTTTCAATCACCCATTTTCAACCAATCACAACATGGCATAAGGAATTTCTCCCTCCCTAGCAGAGGTCATAGCATATAAACATATATCTGTATACACAGTTGATGGATTATTAATTACACTATCGAAATAGTCATGTTATAACATATTATATGCAAATGTCTCATATAACATGAATATATCAATATAAAATCTCAAATATGACTTTAATAATGATAAATAATATCATAAGAATCAAAGGAGTAATATAACTCAAAATCAAATTTTTAGTCTCCGGGGCCCAGTTGGGCCAGCGCAACTAACGCCCCTAAATTATGGGTCCGTTTCTCATTTTTCAGGCACTTTCTGGTTTGCCTTGAAATCAATATTTTCATGGCATTTTCTTTATACCAATGACAAATACATATATATAATAGGCAATTAGGCTTGATTTGACATCAAAAAGCCTTTCAGAATGGATTTTATACAGAATCAAAGTCTAGGTCAATTATAGGCATTTCGGCAGCACTGTTTTAGGTCGTTTTAGCAAAATTGCCTAAAAGTGGATAATTAATTAATGGTTTTCAATCAAGGATATCATTTTATATGCATAAATGCATGACTTATAAATGAATAATGCACGAATCATATATATGGACTTACCTCTAGCAAAAACTTTCAAAATTATCCCAATAGGCCTAGTTGGCCCAAGACTCAGCGTCAGCGGCCCTTACTTGGAAACTTGTCCCTATAATAACCAAATTACTCTGGTAAGACTTATACTCAATACCTTATACATTAAAACACATAAAACACATCAATATGCATAAACACATATACTATACATTATAAACTCTATATCACACAATTGATACTTTGTATTCCTTTATGCATTAATTGTAAATCTATCATCATATTTCATTCACATTTTATATATTTATCACTTATATACTATATTAAGAACTCATATACACTTAGTTCATCATTTCATATCAAACATACACCATAACTCACATATGCTTTCCAAGTACTTATATCAATCATCTTTTCCATATTTGAACTTATACATTTACATCATTT